>NW_021025286.1:579279-649485 GCF_004153795.1 Camellia sinensis
GGTGGTACAAGGGTGGGAGACCACCTTTTCTCCTTTGAGACCACTTTTCTCCCGCCAGCCAGTTTTCTTGTCAGGAAGCTGGTCTTCTTGGTCTTTGAGCCACATATACTAGTCTCCCACCATACCACTAGCTTGCATTCAGTTGGGAGACCATCAAATGGGCTGGCCGACCAACTTTTTTTGGGTTGAACCTTTTGAACTGGTCAGCCGACCAAGGGAAGTGGTCGGCCGACCACCTGAACTGGTCGGCCTGCCTCCCTCAGTCTTGTCCCTGTGAGTGTGTGCCAACTGTGCCAACTGGAAGGCACAGACTATATCCTCCACACACGTGTATGGAGGATCTTGAGCCTTGGTTTTTAGCTTCTTGAGGAAGCTTTGGCCTTGTATCTCTATAAGAGAGGCCCTCCTCTTCCTTATACCAGGTTCTGAAATTGGTCTAAGCAAAACATATATCCCTCTCTATATCTCACCATTTTGGCTCCAAAAGTGCATAGTTCTTGACCCTTTTACACTACATCTCATAGGCATACACTTCCACAATTGCTTTGAGGTCCTTGGAGGTCATTTTCAGAGGTTAAAGGTTTGGTTTTTGGGTCCAGAAGTTGCTGCCTCAAGGGTGACACACTTTTCCCTCTTTTAAGCTTTATTTTAATCCATCTCTTAACCTTATTTGCATGCATATTTGAGCTTTGTTTTCAACTGAAAAAAGTCTTGTTTTGAGGTCCTTTTCATGTTTGTTTAAGGTCATTTTGTTGTTGGGGGTCATCTACCCCCTTTGCATGCTTCATTTAGCCTTGTTTTGTTCCATGCCATAAAGCCTTTGATTTAATCTTTGCTTGGCCTTCCTACCACTGAAATCCAATGGATTTTCAATTGTGAGAATGTGGTTTTGAAGGCCTAAATCAGAAAGGGGTGACCCTCTCTCTTGTTGTCTTGTTTACTAGCATTTTTGGCCTTACAAAGGAGCCTTTGTTTGCACACCTCCAAGCCTTATTTCAGGCCCTTTTTAGTGACTTTTAGAGCCTGCCTAGGCTCTGTCCAGGGTTGGTTTTTTCACCTTGGGTGTGTCTATTGCATGTGTTTAATAACCCCTCTTATAGCCTATCAAAGGAGCATGACATTCTTGCATGCATTGATCATGTTTCAGTGGGTTTTTGGGCTTTATTTGGCATGTCATGTCTCTGAATTTTGCTGGTTTAGTAGCCTCTTGAATGCTTCATATGCTTGTAGTATAAACCATGCTCACTAGCTTCCATTGCATGTTGTTTTGGCCATGTTCTAAACTGATTTTATTCATGATTTGGGTTGCCTTAGCTCTGTTTTGAGGTCCCATGGTCAAATGATGCTTGCCATGCATGCTTGTAGTGTAATACCCTTGCCTAGCTTCAAGTTTTGAAGCCTCTTGCATGCTTAACTTGAGTTGTTTCCATGTTTTGGCATCGTTGAACATGTTATTTCAGAGCTTATAATTGTTCCATATTCCCATGTTTTCCACTCTTTAAATGCGTTTGAGAGTTGTGCTTGTATGCCTCATTTTTGGGCTATTGCATGAGCTTTATTTTTGTGCATTGCAAGCTATCATTTTAGTCCATTTTGCCACTGTTTTGGGCCTGCATAGGGACTGTTTGGGGTTGGTTTGTTCATTTGGGCATTGCTTTGCATACCTCTAGTGTAATGCACTTCACTAGTTTCGGTATTTGAGCCATTCAACATGCATAACATGAGTTGTTTGCATGATTCGGGACCATTTTGTATGTCATTTCAGAGCTGGAATATGTGTTGTTGTATGCCATATTTCATACTTTCCATGCTTTCATACAGTTGTACCTTGTACCCTAGGCTTTGGGCCCTTGCATCTTGCATGTTTGCATGTGTTTTGTTGCCTCATTTTCATCATGTTTGGCCACTGATTTGGGTGCGACTGAGGTCCATCCATCTTGGTTTAAGTCCATCTTGCATTGTGTATGCCATATAGTCCATGTTATCGCATGTTCGATCATTGCATTGCATATGCCTCGTTCATAACATTGTGTGCGTATGTTAGTGCATTGTGTATGTATGCCATATAATCCACATGCATTGAGTATGCCCTTGATTAGTCCATAGCATTGTGTATGTTAGTTGCATGCTTGCATGTCATCCTTTGCATGTTTGCATCACTTAGTCGCATTACATTTAGGATTGCATACTAGAGTTGCATTTGTACATGCCATGCCATTCTACTTGTTGCATTGTGTTTGGAATAGGAGTTAGTCCAAACACGGGAAACGAGGAACATTTCATACTCCAAGTGATGAAACATGCCTCGATTCCCAGTCGCCGACACTCTTGACCATTCGTAATGGAGTTGTTGGTTTTAGTTGCTTATATGTGCATTCATGTCCCATTGAGTCGTGCAATTCGACTCCTCAGCCATCATGCATCGGGATACGTGATTGGTGGCCCGAGAATCGAGGAATACACTCCCTAGAGCTTATGCAACGATGGAGAGAATGGTTGGGCACACATATGTTGAAAATACCTTGTCTTCTCCCTCTTTTGCCTTTGTTGCAGAAAAGCAAAAACTAAGAGAATGAACTGGTCAGCCGACCAGGTTTTCTGGCTGGCCGACCACCATTTCTGGTCTTCACCACCAAGGGTGGTCGGCAGGTGGTCTACCTTGCCCATAGCTGGTCGGCAACCTTCCCACAGCTTCCCTGGGTGGAGTTTCATCTCTCTGGAGCCTCGTGCAACTTTCTGAAATCAATTGCAAACAAAGGCGAGTTGAGGCATCACGATGGATTTCTCGACAAGGCGACTCGGGCATGCATGCATCCTTTATCATTCAAGGCAGAGCTGAGGAAGCCCATTTTACATAGTTTGCATGCTAGTTTACTTAATTTGTTAATTAGCTAGTGTTGTGTAATAATTAGTTAATTTGATTCTGTATTATTCATTCGGACCCTCCGAGAGAGGGCAATGTTGTAATAAGCGTGCGTGTGTGTGATGTATGTTTTCAAACCCCACATCTTTCTCCCTTTCAATTACCAGCTTATGATGGTTAGTTTTAGGGCACGTTTCAATTAGCATCCTTATGCTCACATGATTGCATCCATTCATTTGTTTTGCATGCACCGGGCTTGGCTCATCATACTAACTACATCGTATTTCAATTCCAAGTTGAATACATGTTACCTGTAGCATCTCATATGCCATCTTAGAATAGCCGAGCCTATCTAAATTGCATTCTTGCATGTGTTGCATTAGGCATCTCAGCATAGTTAGCATTCATGCATGTTTTCTAATTAGCTTCTTTTTTTGGCTCGGAGTACTCGGTAAGTGTTTATGCTTTAGCATCCTTGCATGAGTGTGAGTGACTGCCATGATAGCATGCTTACCATGAGGCTATGTGCTTATATGATATAACTGTCTGAATGCCTATGGGTGAAGGTTGTGTTGCTTGAATTGGAATAATTCGTCGAAACCCGTGTTTTAGCCTACTTGCGAGTAGTAAACTTTAATCCATTTTCAAAACAAACTGATATGCGATGCTTTGTTCTATCTTAGGCAATCTAGTCTATACTTGTATACTGTGCGCATCACATAGTAATTCTAGGTTAATAACTAGAATAAGAGCACATGTGTTTTCAAAAACAAGATATCATGCTTAGTAGTAGCCGATCTTTGATCGGGCGAGCGGGGGTGCTCATGAAATGACCTTCCCCAATCGTACCCAAGTTTCCGACCCGAGGCAACTTTGGTGATGACGGACACGTGGCCTTAGACACGAGTTAGGGTTTCCTAAATTCCCCCAAAATAAAATATTTAGGTGGCAACTCTGTATCTGGCAAAGCAGTCCATGTTTGGCACTTCTTTCTAAAATCATTTTTTCAAAACGATTTGCTGGATTTGGACTCTTTGGTGATTTATCGATCCTGCATTGTACTTTGCGAGATTAGATTCAGAACCGTGACATCGAGTCCGAACTGTAGTGAGCCCAATGATCAAAACAGGATTCTTCCCGGGACATTCGGGGACGTCTACAATATTACTTGAATAAAATTATTACCCATAGCAACAAGAGGCTCAGATTGACCTTCGGGAATACAAAAAGCATCACCCTATTAATTCATTATTTTTCCAACACACATAACACAAATTTGGTAACATATATCACATAACACATAACAATCACACATAACACATAAAAAATATCATTTAATCATATGCAACTTTTTCGTGTAATTACCTGCTTAGATTGCATTCTTTTCTTCTTTATAATAGATTTTCTCATGTCGCCCTTGATCCTCCTTCTTCCTTACTAGTTGCTTGTCTTTTCTTGAGTCCCTTAGCTTGGATTGGACAATCTACTTCATCATTCTATGCGCATGTGTTAGTAAAGGAATTTCTCAATTCAGTGACGTCCACTTGACCACAAATGTGCATACTTAATTTGTCTTCAACCATTATACTCAATTCTTCACCTTTTGAAAGTGACAAATGATAAATTTATTCACTTTCAGCGGCTCTACTTGCTATTGCTCTAAACATATTCATCAATGACCTATATCGGTCGCTTTGATGTAGTTTCACATCACCCTTGACGTGTATCCACGGCTATCTTTCATACTTTCAGCCCTTGCTTTTTTAGTCCATCGTTTCAATATGTATTGTGCAGGAAGGTCCATTGCATTCAATATCTCTAAGCACCTTCAGACAATGTCGACACAATATGCCATTCACTTCAAACTTCTTGCAACTACAACTCAAAGAACCATCTCTATCCATTGTCACATTCTTATCTTTTTTTTTTTCCATCTACCACCGTTCTAATCGTGAATATGGTACTTTCACCACCATTAATAGTGCCTACAATAGATGCTTCAATGGACTGCACGTACTCATTTTGGAATTCATCAAAAATTGTTTTGGTGTAAATCTCTGCCACTTGCTTTAACATTAAAGTTGGAATTGAAACCCTTGGCAATTTTTGGGACAAATTATACTCGACTTCTAATTCTTTATACCTTTTCTCATAGAGCACCCTTTCAAAATGCATGAAAAATTCCATCAAGTTATAATCACAATTGAGATAGTACTTCAAAAATGCATTGAAAGATTCAATTAGTTGAGTAGTACTCATTCCAGCTGCCCAAGAATTCATAATATATGGTCATCCCCATTTCATCACACCGAAAGTCTGCTCCAACCAATGATTGTTGCGTGCATCATACCTATCAAGCATTTGGTCGAATTGTATTCTGAATTCTTCTTCATCATCAATGTCATGCATAAATTTTGAAAACACACCCTTCACCCCTAAATCTTGGAAAAGAGAACTTACATGCTTGACGACTTTTTGCATCAAATGCCATGTGCAAAGTCAATGATTTGTGTTAGGCATGACAATTGGAATGGCCTTAGCCATCGTAGCATTTTGATCTGTGAAAATAGTTTTCGGAGCTTTGTTTAACATTGCCTCCAACAAAAATTGAAACAACTATGTGAATGACTTGACAGTCTCATCATATATCAACGTTGCACCGAATATAACTGTTTCTCGATGATGATTAAATCTAACAAAGGTTCCAAAAGGTCTATGCTCATTATTTAATTTGTAAGTAGTGTCAAAGGTCAACACATCACCAAATTGAGCATAGTCCATTATCATTTGAGCATCGGCCCAAAATATATTGCTTATCTGCTCTTCACAATCTAATTAGACTGCATAATAAAAGGATGGATTTTCCACAGTTTTCTTACCAAAGTACTTCAACACACTACTCGCTTCTCCATATTCCAAATCTTTTTGTCTCTTTGATCTCAAGTAATTTTTTTGGTACAATTTTGTGAAGCCAAGTGATGCTCTTCCACCAAATTCCCTACCAAATAGCTCATAAGTAGACCTACGAGGAATTCCAGATTCTGAAACAAATTCTACTTCAATTGCTTGGGTGGTAGATATTTTTCTTTGGGATGGTAACATGTGATTGCACTCTTGAGACACAAGGTCATGATTATGATATTCAACAAAATCAATTGCAACATATTTTCCTAAATTTCTATGTAACTTGATACTAAATCGGGTACCACAACCACATCTCACCTCTTGTCTCAGAGATCTTACTAGTGTATCTCGCTTGTCAATACCTCGAGTTCCCTCTTTGTAACATACAAAAGTCTGTGAAGTTATTTCCTTAGTCTGTTTGTTCTTGTGTGCATATGCCTTCCTAATACTAAAGCCCACCTTTCTGCCATAGGTATTGTAAAACTCAAACATAGCTTGTTCAGAGTCAAATGACATGCCCAAATTCGGCTTCCAACCACAATTAGCCAACTCATCAACAACATTATTGTAATAACCCTCACGCTATCCTAACCATACTTATATGCATTCATGTGATTCTGTCTTGTAAACTTGCATTTCGAGTCTTGTCCTTGTTCGTTTAAGTGTTACAGCATGTTTTGTACCCTGCTTGGTGTGAGTTTAGCTGAGGGCGTATTTAGTCTAGAACTTCTTCGGAACCACTTTGTTTGACCTCTACCTTCGCCTTGACATACTGGCCGAGATGTCATTATCTAGGCTGAGGTGTTCATCACCAAGGCCGAGGTGTGAATTATCTAGGCCGAGATGTTACCTTTGCACCTAAGTGATCTTGTCCCGGAGAGGTATGACCTAGACCGAGGTGTGGCACATCTAGGCCAAGGTGTGGCATAGCTTAGTCAAGTGTTGTCCTTCCTAGCCGAGGTCATTATTCCCTACTTGCCGATGTCTTGTTATTAGCCGAGATCATTACTCGCCAGAGTGCCCATGCCGTCTTGCTTGTGGAACACACTTTGTCATAGTTTTGTCTTGTCACTCAGCCACCTTTCTGTGTAGCACCAACCAGCCGCTGCCACGTGCCTCTGTAGAGGGTTAAGTCAGCCAGCAGACTTAGAAATGTACCATTTGCTATATGTCTTTGATTGTGAGGAGAGAGAAGCTCTAGAAGAAGAAGAAGAAGTTTAGGGTGAAAGAGTGGGTTTCGAGCTTGATTCCTATAGATCAAACCATTAGATTTGTGTATTGAGGTTAGATTCTTGATCTACTCTTGTCATTCTTATTGATCATCTAGCTGCATTGCATGATCGAACCCGTTTTGCATGTCATGCATCGATTTGAAGTTGGTTTTAGAAAGAGAAAATGGTGTTCATGTGTTCTTGAAAGAAAGGTCTTGTTTGATCTGAAAGTTTGCATTAAGTTTCGTGTTTTTGTGTTTGTTCTCACAAGACCCTTGAATATGGGTACCCAGGTCCATGTTTTTAAACTCATAGCATGAAATCTCAGATTTTGTAATAGCAAATCACGATCCTTGCATTCATCTCCCTCATGTTCATGTTCTTCATGTTCATCATGTTCTTCAAGAAAGGGGAAATCCAGATTTTTCCCGACTTCATTCCGCTGAATGTGGCCGTCGAGGCAACACCTCGGCAAGGAGGTGTGGGACCTCGACCTAGACCTGGCAGTTGCCCAGCATGTTTTCCCCGAGGTAAAGAACTGTGTTTGTTTTGATTTGACCTAGTCTTGAGGAATGTCGAGATTATCTGCATGCATGAGAAACTTGTGTGAAAGTGCATCCAACAGACTTTGCCATGTGTTTGTAGGGTTCAGACTTGCCTTGACCCCGACGTTTCAAGAACTAAGTGAGTGCTGCATGCACATGAAACTTGTTTCAAAGTGCATTCAACTGACTTTGCCATGTGTTTGTAGGGTTTGGACTTGCCTTGACCCCGACGTTTGAAGAACTAAGTGTGTGGTATTTTTAATAAAGCTATGTTATAATGCTTTGATAAAGTCTTGCTTTGCTTCGTTTTGGAAAGTATTTGTAAGCATGAATGGTTATTCCTAATCGGAAAATATATATATATATATATATATCTTGTTTTGATGACATTCTTGGAAAGTTCGTACGTGCTAAGGGACTATAAGCATTTGTAGCACAAAGTTTGAAAGTCCATACGTGCTAAGGGACTATAAGCATTTGTAGCACAAAGTTTGGAAGTCCGTACGTGCTAAGGGAATATAAGCATTTGTAGCACAAAGTTTGGAAGTCCGTACGTGCTAAGGGACTATAAGCATTGGTAGCACAAAGTTTGGAAGTCCGTACGTGCTAGGGGACTCTAAGCGTTAGTAGCACAAGTCCTTAGTGTCCGGGGACTATAATACGACGACACCATTGAATTGAGATATCTCCCTTGTCTTGCCTTGTCTTGTCTTGTTTGCCACTGACGGTTTACCGAGTGGGTTTTGTTTGCCGAGATGTCATCACTTGTATTATAGTGATGTTAGTAAGCATCCTTTGAAACTTGACAGATTTGGAAGATGGACTTGGTTCATCCCTTGGCTTGTACCAACTATGTTATCTATTGTTTGATAAAGATCTTGAATACTAGTCATGCAAACCCCTTTATTTCTTATACCATTCACTGAGTATCCAAGCTCACCCTCTCTATATATATATGTAGGTGATGAGCAGGAAGGCGGTGACACCTAGGTGTGACTCGCAAGCTTGTTTTGGGTTTTTGGTTATGTCGGCCTAACTTGTATTCATGTCGGCAGTCTTGAAAATTATGCTTCTCGGCTCATAATGCTTGTAATTTACACACGTTGGCTGGAGAAGCCTTTTGATCAAGATGTAAAATGTATTTTGTACTTCATTATATTTGTATCCAAGTTGTAATATTATGTAAAGTTGTATGCCATCCCATGTAACTTACGCACTGCTCTTATGGACCACTTGTATTTTAAGATTATTGCTTCCGCACTTGTGAGCCCCATATATAATTATACTCTGTTTGTGTGTGAGTTTTGAAAGTTGGCTTTCGATAATCTCGGATTACTGGCCATCACGGCACTAAACTAGTAGGGGCGGTTTGGGGCCGTGACAGATTGGTATCAGAGCACGCATTCCTTATAGTGCGTTATTCACACACTTTGAGTCCTAAGGAGCATAGGATGTCCCTTAGAATGATTTTAGGATTGCATCATATTGCTTGTTACTTGACAAGGTCCGCATCATCTCGGCATAACCATTTGTTATTTGCATACATGATTCTTGGTTCAGTTTGTTTTAAGATTGCATTTTGCCTACTCATAGCATCATGAGGAGAGGTAGACCATCAGTTGGCCGAGATCGACCAGAGGATAGATTGGACAGACTAGAGAGACTAGTTGAAGGTTTAACTCGTGAGTTGAGGCAGATGAGGCAACAGAATGCAAGTGCTACATCTACCCCGGCCGAACAGATGGATGGCCGACATGCAGCCCCACCTCTTCCAGTGCCCCAAGTGCCTCCACAGCCAGCCATGTATGGGGAAGGGACGATGACTTTGATTAAAGAGTTCAAGAAGATGAACCCACCGAGATTCACAGGGGCATAGAGCCGATGAAGGCCGAGGCATGGGTTTTGGAAATGGAAAAGTTGTTCGAGATCTTTCCTAGCACCAACACTCAGAAGGTGACATTAGCAGCATTCACGTTAGACGACGACGCTCGAAGGTGGTGGATGATGATTCGGGAGGCCAATCTTGGTTTAACTTGGGCCAGATTTTTAGAACTGTTTTACAACAAGCATTTTCCGCTTAGCGTTCGAGATCGCAAGACTACAGAGTTCTAGACTCTGACGCAAGGCAGCAGAACAGTGGCAGAGTACGACTGTGCCTTCACCGAATTGGCAAGATACGCGCCTCATATGGTCAGTGATGAGTATAGGAAAGCCAGGAAGTTTGAAAGTGGACTACGTGGACCGATCCAGGATCGGGTCAACATGCTTAATATGCCGACTTACGCCGAGGTGTTAGACAATGCCATCTTGGCGGAAGCTAACCTAAACCGATACCAAAGTTCAGGAGAGAGTCAGAGGAAGAGACAGAACTATGAAGGTCGTCGGATGCCGTTTAATGCCAAGAAGAAGATGAATGTGGGCAGTTCCAGCAACTCAGATCGGGATGGAAATGCTAAGCCGACGTGTGCGAGTTGTGGGAAGCCGCATCTAGGGGTTTGTCGCTGGGCGACAGGAGCCTGCTTTGAATGTGGCGAGATAGGCCACCGCGTGAAAGACTGTCCAAAGGCAAGAGCTGATGATGGTAAGAAAAATGGGAGCACCTCGGGCTCTGCACAAGGAAGCAACATCAGAAGGACACAAATGAGACAGGGCAGAGTTTTTGCCCTAGTGCCAGGAGACACCCAGAATGCTGAAACGGTAGTATCAGGTACACTCTCAATTTGTTCTCAAGTTGCATACGTCTTGATTGATTCGGGCTCTACACATTCATTTGTATCTGTTAAATTTGCCGGGAAGTTAAACAGACCGTTAGAACCCCTTGATTATATGCTATCTGTATCTACTCCATCTGGGGGAACTATAATTATTGCATCCATATATAGGGCGTATGTTGTTGTGATTGAGGATGTAGAATTATTAGCTGATTTGATGCCATTAAGCATGACTCACTTCGATGTCATATTGGGAATGGATTGGTTAGTAGCGCATCATGCATCCATTAATTGTGTTACTAAGAGCATTACATTGAAGACCCCGAACAAAGCCGAGGTTTTTTTCCAGGGTAAGGGAGTAGTACCCCCACCCTACTTAATCTCATCCATGAAAGCATATAAGTTAATCCAAAAGGGGTGTCAAGGTTATTTGCGCAGTATATTAAGTGATTTAAATGGAAGTGTTGAGTTAGCCGGCATACCAGTTGTTAAGAAATTTCCCGACGTCTTTCCAAATGAGCTGCCTGGCCACTTAGTCGATAGAGAAATAGAGTTTACTGTGGACCTCGTGTCGGGAACGCAACCTATCTCCAAAACACCCTATAGAATGGCCCCAGCTAAACTTAGAGAACTGAAACTACAGTTACAAGAATTGTTGGATAAGGGATTCATTAAGCCGAGCACTTCACTGTGGGGAGCACCCGTTTTATTTGTTAAGAAAAAGGATGGCACACTTCGCCTTTGCATTGATTACAGAGAACTTAATTAGGTAACCATCAAGAACAAGTACCCATTGCCTAGGATTGACGATTTGCTTGATCAATTACAAGGGGCACGAGTCTTTTCCAAGATTGACCTTAGGTCGGGCTACCACCAGCTGAAGGTTAAAGCCGAGGTCATTGAGAAGACTGCTTTTCGGACAAGGTATGGCCACTACGAATTTTTGGTAATGCCTTTCGGAGTGACCAATGCTCCTGCAGCGTTCATAGACTTGATGAACAGAGTCTTTAAGCCGTATCTAGATGAGTTCGTAGTTGTTTTTATTGACGACATACTGATCTATTTCAAGAGTACAATTGACCACGAGAATCATCTGAGGCTTGCCCTGCAAATTTTGAGAGACAAGAAGCTGTATGCCAAGTTGATTAAGTGCGAGTTTTGGCTTTCCAGCATCTCATTTTTAGGGCATGTGATTAATGAAGAGGGTATATCAGTTGATTCGAGCAAGATTGAGGCCATTGTGAATTGGCCGACGCTGACCAACGTGTCCGAGGTTCGTAGTTTTCTGGGCTTGGCAGGTTACTACAGAAAGTTTGTGAAGGACTTCTCAAGGATAGCAGTACCATTGACACAACTAACTAAGAAGGGAACAGCATATGAATGGACCGATGATAGAGAATCGGCTTTCCAAGAGTTGAAGACGAGGTTAGTTACGGCACCAGTTCTTGTACTTCCGTCAGGTAATGAGGAATTTCAGATTTTCAGTGATGCTTCACATAAGGGTTTGGGTTGTGTATTGATGCAAGGGGGCAGAGTCATAGCATATGCATCTCGTCAGTTGAAACTTGATGAAAAGAACTATCCAACCCATGATCTTGAGCTAGCAGCCGTGGTGTTTGCTTTAAAGATTTGGCGCCACTACTTGTATGGAGCCTTTTGCTAAGTTTTTACGGATCACAAGAGTTTGAAGTACTTATTCACCCAAAAGGAACTGAATTTGAGGCAGAGGAGATGGCTTGAATTATTGAAAGATTACGACATGCAGATTCAGTATCACCCAGGTAAAGCAAACTCGGTAGCCGACGCGTTGAGTAGAAAGTCAGTGGGAAGTTTGGCATGCCTTGCCGTGATTTCAATGGAGCCGACTACTATTGGGGAAGTCAAGACAAGACAAATGGAGAATGGATTCCTAAAGAAAGTAGCTGACGAGATTACCACCAAACCGAAGTCGGGTTACACCTTTGAGAATGGAGTGCTTAAGTTTGAAGGAAGAATGTGCGTAGCCGACGTCCCAGAATTGAAAAGAAGGATTTTGCAAGACTCTCATGGATCCAGATTTGCAGTTCATCCAGGGAACACCAAGATGTATCAAGATGTAAAACAGACCTTTTGGTGGCCGAATATGAAAAGAGAGATAGCCGAGTTCATGTCTCAGTGTTTGTATTGTCAACAAGTGAAAGCGGAACATCAGAGGCCGGCAGGACTTCTCCAACCTTTGCCGATTCCTGAGTGGAAGTGGGAAGACATCTCCATGGACTTCGTGACCGGGTTGCTGAAGACACAGAAAGGAATGGATTCGATTTGGGTTATAATCGACAGGTTAACTAAGTCAGCGCATTTCTTGCCGGTTAGGACTTTGTTCAGTGCCGATCGACTTGCTGTGTTGTATATAAATGAGATCATTAGACTTCATGGTGTGCCGATGTCCATCATGTCAGACCGAGATCCAAAATTTGTTTCTAGATTTTGGCAGAGTTTACAAAGGGCTTTGGGGACCGAATTGAGGTTTAGTACAGCTTTTCATCCACAGACCGATGGCCAAACAGAGAGAAGAATTCAAACACTTGAAGATATGCTTAGACTGTGTGTATTGGACTTCAAGGGAAGCTGGGAAGTGCATTTGCCATTAGTAGAGTTCGCTTACAACAACAGCTACCAAGCTAGCATTGGCATGACGCCGTATGAAGCCTTGTATGGGAGAAAGTGCAGATCGCCGATATGTTGGACCGAAGTAGGAGATAAAGCTTTGATCGGCCCGGATTTAGTTCAAAGGACAATCGAAAAGATTAAGCTTATCCAACAGAGAATCAGAACCGCTCAGAGCCGACAAAGGAGTTACGCCGACCAGAGAATGAAGGAGTTAGAATTCGAAATAGGGGATCATGTGTTCCTGAAAACCTCGCCGATGAAAGGAGTTTCAAGATTTGGGAAGAAGGGTAAATTGGCACCCCGTTACATTGGACCATTTGAAATCCTTGAGAAAGTTAACCCGGTTGCCTACAGACTTGCTTTACCATCGAGATTAAGTAAAGTTCATAATGTGTTTCATATCTCGATATTGAGAAAGTATATACGGGATCCACTACACGTGATCGATCATTTCGGGATTGTAGTTAATGAAGGCCTAAACTATGAAGAAGAGCCGATACGCATCATCGATAGACAAGTGAGACGATTGGGAAATAAGGCAATACCGATGGTGAAGATTGAGTGGAAAGAGCATTACGGCAAGGATGCTACGTGGGAGATGGAAGAGGAAATGAAAGTCCGATACCCGGAGTTATTCTCGAACCAAGGTAACTCAAGTTTGGGGACCAAACTTCTTTAAGGAGGGTAGGATGTAATAACCCTCACGCTATCCTAACCATACTTATATGCATTCATGTGATTCTGTCTTGTAAACTTGCATTTCGAGTCTTGTCCTTGTTCATTTAAGTGTTACAGCATGTTTTGTACCCTGGTTGGTGTGAGTTTAGCCGAGGGCGTCTTTAGTCTAGAACTTCCTCGAAACCACTTTGTTCGACCTCTACCTTCGCCTTGACATACTGGCCGAGATGCCATTATCTAGGCCGAGGTGTTCATCACCAAGGCCGATGTGTGAATTATCTAGGCCGAGATGTTACTTTTGCACCTAAGTGATCTTGTCCCGGAGAGGTAAGACCTAGACCGAGGTGTGGCATATCTAGGCCAAGGTGTGGCACAGCTTAGTCAAGTGGTGTCCTTCCTAGCCGAGGTCATTATTCCCTACTTGCCGATGTCTTGTTATTAGCCGAGATCATTACTCGCCAAAGTGCCCATGCCGTCTTGCTTGTGGAACACACTTTGTCATAGTTTTGTCTTGTCACTCAGCCACCTTTCTATGTAGCACCAACCAGCCGCTGCCACGTGCCTCTGTAGAGGGTTAAGTCAGCCAGCAAACTTAGAAATGTATCATTTGCTATATGTCTTTGTTTGTGAGGAGAGAGAAGCTCTAGAAGAAGAAGAAGAAGAAGTTTAGAGTGAAAGAGTGGGTTTCGAGCTTGATTCCTAGAGATCAAACCATTAGATTTGTGTATTGAGGTTAAATTCTTGATCTACTCTTGTCATTCTTATTGATCATCTAGCTGCATTGCATGATCGAACCCGTTTTGTATGTCATGCATCGATTTAAAGTTGGTTTTAGAAAGAGAAAATGGTGTTCATGTGTTCTTGAAAGAAAGGTCTTGTTTGATCTGAAAGTTTGCATTAAGTTTCGTGTTTTTGTGTTTGTTCTCACTAGACCCTTGAATATGGGTACCCAGGTCCATGTTTTTAAACTCATAGCATGAAATCTCAGATTTTGTAATAGCAAATCACGATCCTTGCATTCATCTCCCTCATGTTCATGTTCTTCATGTTCATCATGTTCTTCAAGAAAGGGGAAACCCAGATTTTTTCCGACTTCATTCCGCTGAATGTGGCCGTCGAGGCAACACCTCGGCAAGGAGGTGTGGGACCTCGGCCTAGACCTGGCAGTTGCCCAGCATGTTTTCCCCGAGGTAAAGAACTGTGTTTGTTTTGATTTGACCTAATCTTGAGGAATGCGTATGTACTACTACATTTTGTCCGAGATCATCTGCATGCATGTGAAACTTGTTTGAAAGTGCATTAGACAGACTTTGCCATGTGTTTGTAGGGTTCGGACTTGCCTTGACCCCGACGTTTGAAGAACTAAGTGAGTGGTATTTTTAGTAAAGCTATGTTATAATGCTTTGATAAAGTCTTGCTTTGCTTCGTTTTGGAAAGTATTTGTAAGCATGAATGGTTGTTCCTAATCGGAAAATATATATATATATATCTTGTTTTGATGACATACTTGGAAAGTCCGTACGTGCTAAGGGACTATAAGCATTTGTAGCACAAAGTTTGAAAGTCCGTACGTGCTAAGGGACTGTAAGCATTTGTAGCACAAAGTTTGAAAGTCCGTACGTGCTAAGGGACTATAAACATTTGTAGCACAAAGTTTGGAAGTCCGTACGTGCTAAGGGACTATAAGCATTGGTAGCACAAAGTTTGGAAGTCCGTACGTGCTAGGGGACTCTAAGCGTTAGTAGCACAAGTCCTTAGTGTCCGGGGACTATAATGCAACGACACCATTGAATTGAGATATCTCTCTTGTCTTGCCTTGTCTTGTCTTGTTTGCCACTGACGGTTTACCGAGTGGGTTTTGTTTGCCGAGATGTCATCACTTGTATTATAATGATGTTAGTAAGCATCCTTTGAAACTTGACAGATTTGGAAGATGGACTTGGTTCATCCCTTGGCTTGTACCAACTCTGTTATGTATTGTTTGATAAAGATCTTGAATACCAGTCATGCAAACCCCTTTATTTCTTATGCCATTCACTGAGTATCCAAGCTCACCCTCTATATATATATATGTAGGTGATGAGCAAGAAGGCGGTGACGCCTAGGTGTGACTCGCAAGCTTGTTTTGTGTTTTTGGTTATGTCGGCCTAACTTGTATTCATGTCGGCAGTCTTGAAAATTATGCTTCTCGGCTCATAATGCTTGTAATTTACACACATCGGCTGGAGAAGCCTTTTGATCAAGATGTAAAATATATTTTGTACTTCATTATATTTGTATCCAAGTTGTAATATTATGTAAAGTTGTATGCCATCCCATGTAACTTACGCACTGCTCTTATGGACCACTTGTATTTTAAGATTATTGCTTCCGCACTTGTGAGCCCCATATATAATTATACTCTGTTTGTGTGTGAGTTTTGAAAGTTGGCTTTCGGTAATCTCGGATTACTGGCCATCACGGCACTAAACTACTAGGGGCGGTTTGGGGCCGTGACAATTATCTTCTTCCATTACCTGCAATTCAATTTATAGGTGCAATGAAACAATTTATATGCCTGAAAACAATTCACTATGACAGCTTCATATATACCAAATAAATATAACAATATAGAAAACAATTTATATTACTTGGATTTTTTTGGACAGGTATGACAGTGTTTAATTTTCTACCTCTGTGTTTCTAGTTTAATTAAATCAGCAATCTATCAAAATATACCAACTTTCTAATGATGCATGGACATGGGTTTAGAAAAAACCTAATATTTTGTGACCAAATGTTGGCTTGATTTGATTTTGATGGCCATGGTCATGCCTTGGCAGCAACCTTTGGAATAGGCAGCAACATTGACTTAGTCTATGGATCAAATTTAACATGCTGAAAGATGTAGCATTGACCCATATAAGGTGGAGTTTCAAAATTTTAGTTTTATAGACCGTTTAAAGAAATGAATTAATCTAATTGACTTGAACATACTGGATGTTTTTTGCCAGTTTATCAAAGGCTTTGAGCTAAACAAAATGAGGTGTGATGTCATAACGACAGATTTAAATGATAGGAACAACCCATTGCCATATCAGTTTGCAAAGTAATTTTGTTGGTATAGCATTAATAAATGTTTTGTATAGGGAAAAAAATAAAACTTTAGCTTCTGAAGCAAATAAGCATTAAGTAGGGGGTTTAAATTAACATGCTTTCTAAATATAATTAACACCCTCAAATGAGTTTTCAACATATCATCAAACCCATTTCATCAAACACTGTGCATATCAGCAACAAATCATATATATCATCAAACCCATTTCAAAAATACTCATTTCAAAAAACCCATTTCATCAAAAAGAAACAGAACAACTGTATAAAACAATTATATATACGTATATATGTATATAGCAACGGAGAAATGAAACAGAGACTAAAATGGACCTCGCCATGGCTACAATGTTGCCTTGCTGCCGGACTCGCGTCCCTCCGCCATCCTCTGTCCCTCACCGTCGCATCTTTCCAGTATCTCTCTCAATTCGTTTCTCTCCCCGTCTTCGTAGATCATCTCTTCGTCTTCTCCGATCATCTCTCTGTTCACAGACCATCTCTCTGCCTCCCTCTCTTTTTGCCCAGTTGCATCTCTCTTCTCTTTTAGATGAAGATGAAAGTGAAAAGAAAAAACGGGAAACTCAAATTTTTTTTTTTTTTTGGGAGGGGAAAAAAAACATTAAACAAAACAACGTCGATTTGCCAAAACGATGTCATTTTTGGCGAGCGTGGCAAGGTGGGCCATAGAGAAGTGCGGCCGAGGATCAAGATTCACGCCTAAATGGTTGGTTGGTTAGTAGGCTAGCTTGTCTTTCAAGCCCCGTTTATTTGGAGTTATAGAGAGGGGATTGGTATTGATAATAAGGTGGGACCAACTATTTTTGTGTTTGTTTTGGGAGATGGAGAGGGGATTTGGATGGGCCTCCAACACTTGGCATTAGAAAATAGTCCGCCGAACTATTTTTTTAAAAAAATATTTTTAGTTTTTTTTTTCTTTTACATGTTGAGCATTTTTTTTTTGAACATTAATGTTTAATATTTTTTATTTTTTGTTAAGTAAAAATCATTGTTTTATTTGTTTTATTTTTTTCTATTTTTAAAACTTTTTTATTTATCTTTTTTTTTTTTTTACGTATTGGGCATTTTTTTTTAACATTAATATTTAATGTTTTCGTATTTTTTATTTGTTTTATTATTTTATATAAAAATAATTTAACAATTTTTACACCAACAACTATCATCAAAACAGACACAATTTAATTAATCTCTTCACTATCAATCCCCCTCACTAACAGTCCCCTTCTCATTATGAATCTCCATCACTCTACTTCTGAAAACAAACGGGGCCACCGAATTGGAGTGGAGATTAGGTAATAAGCACATGACCCTGTTTGGCAAGTTGGGTTTTAGATTTTTTTATTTTTATTTTTGGTGCTAAAATTCATAAAAATAAAATAAAATAGATTAAAATAGTCAATAAGATAAAATGTCACATCAAATCCATAACCATTTCATTTTTTCTCTCACAAACATCTCATCTAATTATAAAAAAAATTCTAACTATCTTCCTAAAAAATTAAAAAATAAATAAAAAAATTTAACCTCTTAAAATAACTAACTTTCTCATCTAATTATAAAAAAAAAAAAATCTAACTATCTTCCTAAAAAATAAAAAAATAATAAAAAAATTTAACCTATTAAAATAACCAACTTCCCAAACGAGGCCATAAGTTCATCCAAACAATCCTTATCATTAACCCAAAAAACAATAAATAAATAAATAAATAAATATGAGATTCACCTCAAATTACTTAGCACTGGTTTGGCAAAAAGAGTTGAAAGGTTTTTTTTTTTTGCTATTTTAGTTATAAAAAGATAAAATAAATTAAAATATTAATAAGATAAAATGTTATATTTAAATTACAATTATTTCATTTTTTCTCTTACAAAAGTCAAAAAACTCATTCAAAAAAAGATTTTTTAACTCAAATTCAAATAATCAAAAAACTAACTTACATCTCAAACGAACATTTATCAAATAAATATTATATAAAATATTTAGTAATTTATTTAAATGCACATAATTGCTCAAAAATCAAACTTACATCACTAATGTAGATTGACTTTTTGGTTATTTGACTATTTTAATTTGAGACTAAAAAGTCTCGTTTGAGATAGACTTTTTAACTTTTTTTTTAATTTTGTAAAAGAAAAAAATAAAATAATTATGAATTAAATGTGATATTTTATCCGATTTAACTAAAATAAATTATTTTTATCTAATATTACTATTTTAGCCCAATCTGCATGCCAAACCAAGCTCTTACTTGAAATCTTATATCAGATTTCCAAGAAAGAGAGAGAGCGCAGTTGAACTCGCACTCTCCTGCTGCACCATCACACTCACTTGGTTCATCACCACCACCATCATCAAACCACTCCATCAATGCCGCGCTCCTTCCCCAAACCTCCCACCAGGTCCCACTGGTCTCCCCACAATAGGCTCCCTCCACCACCTCGGCTGCCACCCCCACCCATAGTTCTAAATCGCGGTATCGGGTAACGTAACGGTATCGATCGCGGAGTAACGGTATCGAGAGTATCGACCAGTACGTATCGGGTATCGGGCGTCGCGGCTGTGAAATTTCAAAAATCATTAGCAATCCCTTTAAAACTCAATTTTATGCATTTTTTTTACTCTTTTAGCCTTAATTTATCACATTTTAATCAAAATTTTGATATGTAGAGGCACTTTTGACTCATTTTCAACTTGTAAAAACACTTCAATATAATAAGCACACATAAAAATGGTGCTAATGGAGTCCATCCCCTATCTCCTCCCAAACAAATTTCGGTTTAGAGGTCCATCCCCTATCTTCCCCTAAACAGTGGAGTACATCCTCTATCTCCTCCCAAACAATATGCATATGCAATGCTCAATCAATACATGTAATTTCTGTATTAATTCAATAGTCTAAATTTATGACTTAACAAATTGATTAGTTTCAATTTTCCCTAATCCGCATGCAATGTCTACAACAAACACGACTATCCTCCACCGATAGCCCAAAACAGTTATTTCTATACTTGAAAAATAAATATACCAACAATTCAATAGGCGAGTGATATATATTATCCAACTACACCATTTAATCAATAAATTCCCCAATTTCATGGATTTAACCAAATTCCCCAATTTCATTAAATTGATTACTCAAATCAATTTAGCAATTCAACTAGGGTTTTTTTCCCAAAATTTTCAAAGTGTCCCCAACCTATCAAAATACCAAACTTAGAACAAAGCATATAAAATGGAGTAAGAAAATCCCTACCTCGAAAAGAATAACCCGTATAAAGAAGATGGAGATGAAGACCAAAGACCAACGTGCTCCAAATCCCAAGTTTCTCAGATTAAAACGAAGCCCTCAACTCACTCTAACTTTTTAATAAAGGATCTAAGGTAGAAACTCACTCTAAGTAGATCAATCGAAAGAGAGAAGGTGTGTAGAGGGAGAGAGAGATAAAAACACTCCAAGGGCGGTTTTTAAAAAGTTATGAAGGAAAAGTAGGTCAGAAAGTGATCCAAAAAGTGAAATCACGGACTGATATAATCGACTCTACGCTCGAGTGTAGAAAGCCTCGCTCGAGCGTAAGACACTGAATCATGCTCGAGCGTGAAGAAAGCTGCTCGAGCGTCGATTGCACCTTTCCAGAAGTTTTGCAGGCGCTGGCACCCGCTCGAGCGTCAAAATTCCCGCTCGAGCGGAGAAGCAACAACGAAGGGACCGCTCGAGCGTTAAAACTTCCGCTCGAGCGTGAAGGCCAAAATCTGGGCATCACCTATCGGCATCTAAAATCAACCAACCTGTAACAGACACGACCAACCCAACCTATACTTCAAATACAAAGAGATTAAAGGACAACAACAACCAATAAATAATGACAGGATCTACGGAGCCTAAGTCCGGATACAATAATCTAAAGAGAAAAGACCGGGGTCGCTATAAACATACCTGAAGGAGACTGTTTAATTTGAAGACCCAAAAAGTAAGACAACTCCCCCATCATGCTCATTTCAAACTCATGTGTCATGCAATCCGAGAAATATTTCACAAGAGAATCGAAAGTGGATCCACGGCCCCCTCTGCCTCGACTCCACCGCCACCGTCATCGCCTACTCCCCCTCCACCGCCAAACTCATCCTCTACCACCACGACCAAATCTTCTCCGACCGCAACATCCTCGACGTCATCACCTCCCAACCTAACCCCAACTCCACCCTCACTTGGGTCTCCGGCGACCACCGCTGGCACCTCGGCCGCTGCATCTGCGGTACCTAGATGTTCAATTCCCAATCTCCCAATCTCCTCCAACACCTCCACCATCAAAAGGCCAAAGAACTCGTTACCCACATTTCAAAACATGCTTGTTCGGGCTCTTCTTCGATGAATATTGGATGGGTTTCCTTCGCTACGACCCTGAATTTGATCTCGAGCTCCATTTTTTCTTGCAATATGGTGGACTCGGAGTTGGAGAAGGCTCAGGAGTTTAAGGACTTTGTTTGGAGGATTACAGAGGATGTTGGGAAGGTGAACTTGTTGGACTATTTTTCGGTGATGAAGCGGTTCGACTTGCAAGGGTTTGAGAGGCATATTAGGGCGGCGTATGTGAGATTGCATGAGATTTTTGATGAAGTGATTAATAAGAGGGTGAGAGAGAGAGAGAAAGAGAGAGAGAGAGAGGGATTGGATTTGAAAGAGAATAGTGGAGAGAGGAATTGGGATTTCTTGGATGTGTTGCTTGATCGGTGTGAAGAAGATAGGTCGGATTTCAATTGTGAAACTATCAAGCCACTGATTCTGGTGTGATGTACCATACATCTAGTTATGATTTTATATCATAACTAATACCATGTTAGTCATAACTAGTATCCTATTAACTCATAACTTATATTCACTTATGCATTTATACCATATTATCTCATAACCAGGTGATAACTAAATTATTTAAATAATTTAATTCTCAATTTGCAACTGGTGTAGCTGGTTACCAAGGAGGGGACAAAATTAAATCAATCGTGGTGGTAGAGAAGTTTGGCCCTCTTTGCTCTTCTCCTCCTTCTTCTCTTTTGCCATAGCCGAAGCTCTACTCCTCTCTCTTCTCTTCTGCCATAACCGAAGCTTCCAAGGACCACCATTCTGGTCGGTGATCTAGGCTTCAGCCATGTCGACATCTTCTTCACAAGCTCTCACTAGCTGGACGTCTCGACCATAAGTTTGTGAGCAAAGACCTAGCCGTCGTCTTTTCCTTTCTCTTCCAGATGAATCGAATCTTTTCGAGAACTCTTTTCCGTAGTTCAGGTTTGTTTCTAACTCTAAGCTTCATATAATGTGCCATTGGTGCTTTGATTTCAAAACCTTAATCCTTATTGGATATCTGTTATTATTATTTTTTTCAGTCAAAATTAATATCTATGGCCACCCAAGGTAGTTGTGCCATTGGGGATTTGATTTCAAAACCCTAACCCTAACCCTAAGGAATAAATATCTGATATTTGTTCTTATTCAAAATTAACATATGTTCTCAGTCATATTCACATTTCTTTAATTGCTTTCACTTTGCTCTGTCATTGTATATCCAATAACTATTTATTTATTTGTTTATTTATTTTTTACTTATTTTTGAACCCAAAGCAAAAAATATAAATGAGGTTTTATTTTTATTTTTACATTTTAAATTTTTATATGAAAAAAATTTCTTTGCTTGTAAGTTACAAAATTACTTTGTTAAATTTTTATTAATATATATATTTTTTAAAGTTTGGCATATTCAATTTTTTATTAGATACATGTAAAATAAAAAATTTAGACAAATAAAACAAACACTTGTTTTAACTGAGTAATGTGTAAAAGAAAATTTATAGTAAAATAATATCAACCAATTGGTGTATTTACTTACCTTCAAATGGCCAAATCATGAAAGTTAGAGATTGAACAGCTGTTGCATTCAAAATGGAGAGAGTTGGGTCTGTCCTGTATCTATCACTGTACATTGAGATCTTTAGACTGTTCCTTGTTGCTTGTTTCATTACCTGAATTATTTTTGCATATACAAAAGAGAAAAAGTGAATTTTGGATTTTCTAATGGTGTATTACTGTTGAAGTAAGAAAATAAAGAGAAATTAGACAAGTATGCTCTTACAAGTTGAACTTTCTACAATTGAACAGGATAATAGATAAAGTTAGAGAGAGAAAAGCAAAACTCAATTTTCTAATCATTTTGTAGTTTTAAAAAAAAAATACATAAACATGAGGACTCTTTGCATTTTTATCCTTTCCTAGAAAAAGGTAAAAGCTAATAGTAAATGAGAAAAGTAATTATATAGCATATTAAAATAGATAGATATTTGGGATCTCTTCAATGCTTGAGGCTTTCGACAAATGTCTTAATGGCCTATCAGTAAAGCCGTTACTAATTAAACACATTGCATTTGCAGAGTTGACTTTGTGTTTTTATCTATTCTTGATGGATTCTTTTTGTTATTCAATTTGTACATACACTTGAAGGATTTTTTGGACTAAAATTAGTCTATGTTCTTCTAACTTTGAATGTACTATTTTTTTTTCTTGAAAATTATATTAACTAATTGTTGTTGTTTATTGGCTTTTCTACAAGAGGATGAAAATACTTGAAACAAAGTATTGCCTTTAAAAAATTCTTGTTCTTCTGTTTTTGGGTCTTTGATTTCTTGATTTATTCCAAACTATGAGTTTATATGGGTTTATGTGTGGTATGCATGGGTCATGCTACTACACCCCTTTTGGGGTGTGTACCATATGTATGTTATAATATTTGTGTTGTGGATTACCACAAATGTCATAACTAAATATGAGTCATAACTAAAGAAAAAAATATGTGCCAAAACCAAACACTACATAAGGTAGAATGTGGATGAAAAGAAGAGACCAAGTTCTTGTATAGACAATTCTTAGTATTTGATGGTTTCCTAGTAAAAAATTATACAATCATCAGTTTAATTTCTCCAGAAGTGTAATGGATTTATACAGGCTACAACAAGTTTTTGATTACATTCAATGAGGGAATTTGAAACATGGGTTTAAAATTACTTGATGTTGTAGCTTTGATTGGTACTTTTGTTTAACACAATATGTTTATTTTGGGTTATTGACTGTGTTAATTTAACAGCACATGACATAATTTCATATTACTTACAAAAATTGTTTGGGTATTGTAGATACACAATTTTTGACATCTTTGTTACTACATGTCATAAGTTGTTGGGTTTTTCATATAATCAAAGGTATAAATTTCTTTTCTCACGGAACATTTTTCTTTATTTCATTTGTTTGATTACTCATAAATATTTCAACAAATTTATAATATTTTAGGTCTGTTAGTTATTGGGTGTTTGGTGATTGTTGGATCTTTTGCTGGTTCTTTTACTTTTGTTTGATTTGATTGCTCTATTTTGGAAGAATCTTGAGTGAGTATGACACATTTGATATATTTTCTTTTTGATAAATAATGTTTCGTGGTGACAAGTAGTGAACTGAAATTTAGGAAATTCAAAGGGTCAATGTTTCACTAAGAAGTTCTTGGTTCACGAGGTGAAGGCGTTAATTTAGAACTTCGGTGATTTTTAGGTCTCGTGATAATAATAATAAATGTTATACAGTTTCACAAGTTTGTCTTCTTAACTCTGTTTGGCTGAAGATAAAATAAAATTTTAAATTTTATGTTCGATTTTAGTCTCATAACAAAAAAAGTTCTATCTTGAGTTGCATAGGATTTCTGAGGTAAAAGATCGAGGTTCAAAACTATTGGTTAAAATATTAAAATCTATTTTGCAACAATGGCTAAAGAAGTTTGGACAATTTTTGAACAATCCATTCCATTTGAACAAAGATTTGATTATTTTTTTTTTATTTTCTTTCAAGGTGCAATTTGTATGCTTCTTTGATTTAGAAGACCATTACAGATCGATGAAACTATTTTGTGGTGATTCTGTGTGTGTGTGTGTGTGCGCACATACTATCATGACCTGAACCCGCCCCTATAGGTTAGGATCATAACAGGCCAGTAATCATGAGATTACCTACGGCCTCAAACAGAAATTAATTAAAAGTTAATAATATGGGGCCAGATGTGAAAGCAAAACAATAAATTTTCTCCAATGAGCTATACATATATGGCAAAATAAAAATTTTCCACTTATATAATAACTCACACCCAACACAACATAAAAGATTATACATGTCTAGCACCATTCAGAAACTGGCAAACTAAGAACCAAGGTTTATATACAAGCCTGGAGTGACAACCCAATTTTGGATTATGCTAATTATTCTTAATTATGCTTATAATTATGAGTTTGATATGATTTTGAATATTAATTATATGATTATGGGTGTTTGTGAATTTATATCTGTTCAATGTAGGAAAATCTATTTGACCTTCTGTTATAAAATTTAAATTAAAGACCGTAGAGGCAACAGAAACTGAAATTGACTGTATTTTTGCATTCAGCATGATTTTTAAAGCCTACAGTGAAATTCAATTAAAAATTGATTCAGGTCAAAATAATTAGATTAATTTCATTTAATTATGTTCATTTGATTAATTAACCAATGTGATTAGTGAAACCTATACATATACTAATTAAAGGCCTAATTCACATTTTATGAGCACCAAATCTGAAAATACACTCTAAAGGGAGAGAGTGAGCCGAATTAGAGAGACAGGGAGCTCAACCTTGGAGATTTGCAAGTGAATTCAAGAGACTAGGAGAATTAGCTCAAGAATTGTCTATAATTGGAAGAGTTGAAGCTCCTAGGTGAGTAATTGAGCTAAAATTCATGAGTTTAAACTTGTAATTATGTGAATTCCAAGAGAATTGACGATCAAGAACAAATTTGAGTAGTGTTTGATGAAATTGAAGTTAATATCTCCTTCCATGTAAAGAATTGCCATGAATGTGCATAATCATAAAGAATTGAGCACCAAAATTCACATGCATGGATAATTTTGTTAAACCTCATGATTTTGATCATCATTTGTATCATTTGGCATGGAATTAGAGTGTATATTTCACATGCATGCATCATCCTTGAAGATATAAAGCTTGGTTGCTTGTGTTATGAAGTTGTCAAGAAGTATATGAAATGATTTGGGATTTGGATTATGGTTTTGGACAAATTAGACTCAATTTGCCTATGTTCTCATGTTGCATAATGTTTTCCATGTTTTTGAACCAAAAATGTGAGTTTTGAACCTTTGGAATCAAGTTATGAACTTCAAACACAGTTCTGGAAATTCCAGAACACTTGAGCAGGGAAAGTGCCGCTCAAGCATAAAATACTAGCTCCCAGAAGTTTTGCAGACATTGATGTCCGCTTGAGCAAGGATAATCACACTCGAGTGCCCACTCACATGTATTGATTCTTGGCTCGAGTGACCAAAGTCACGCTCGAGTACGAAAATGAGGCAACCAATACTTTTGCAGACCGAAAGGGTCCGCTCGAGCGGGAAAAGCTACACTCGAGCGGAGAGCTCTATTTCAAAAATTTTAAAAAGATGTTTTATGTTTCGTTTTCCGTTCTCTTTCATTTCTAAGCACTCTTAGGCATGCATTGGACATTCTAAATGAATTAAAGGACATGAAAGAAGCCTAAGAACATTAAGCAAACTAAAGAACAGATTGAATGGTACTATGACCCAATGTGTTATGAATCACATAGGGTCAAGTACAAGGACGAATCAAGATTACTTTCTAAACGATGCCTATGTGGTAAGGTTCTAAACCTTTAAAGTGACAATATGAACGAGCATTCTAATCACTCAATTTGAAATGAGATATACAAAGCTATCAATGTATGAGTATAAAATGGACCTAGGGCCGTTCTGTATGATTATTAAATGGGTAGAAGGTCGTTTGAGACAAGGAAAAGATATGGACCTAAGGTCATTCTGGATACGGTAATGGATATGATCATAGATCTGAATGTGTGCGTACAATAAATGTGTATATGAATTGGACCTAAGGTCGTTCTATAAGTATTGGACCTAAGGTCGTTCAGTGTGTAATGGACCCAAGGTCATTTAATATGTAAGTTGGACCTGAGGTCATTTTGCCTATGATGGATCCAAGGTCGTTTTGTATGTGACATGGACCCAAGGTCGTTTGTGCTTGTCATGGACCCAAGGTAGTTTGTGCTTGGGATATGATGTAAAGGACCTGAGGTCGTTTTGCTTTAACATCGAGTACTAAGTGTAATGATGAACTGTGATTATAAGAATCCTGTTCATGAACTCCTTTGTTTTGGTATTATTCACTGGGTGTTAGCTCACTGTTTATATTTATGTATGTAGGTGAGCAGCAGGATGTCTAGATCCAGCCCCAGTGAGAATTAAGATATCAAGTTTTGAGAGATCAACCAGGGTGGCCTCACGCAAGAGGCCTTACTTTTGATTTACTTGTCCTTTGATCTTTTTCTTTTGAGCTTTTGTGGTCATGTATGACCAACCCTGTGTATAACCTTGGCTGTTGTTAATACTGGCTTTGAGTTATAACCATAGGTATCACATACTTAATATGAATGTTCATATGGTGTGAGTTATTATATGAATATGTGAATGTTTTGGGTTAGGCCATGTATTCACACCTCATTGGACAATCTTTGTAAATTTTGCTTTCGCAATTCGGCCCCATATTATTAAATATGACTCAATTTCTAACTAAGGCCGCAGGTAATCTCGTGATTACTTTCCGGTTATGACTCTAATCCATAGGGGTGGGTTTGGGTCATGACACTTGGTCTTACATGACCATCGAAAGTAAGCAAAAGAAAATCAAACAAAAGCCTCTTGTGTGAGGCAACCTTGGCTGACTCCAAAATCTCAAGAATCTTTCACAATCTCACTAAGGCTGGGGCTAGACATCCCACTACTCACCTACATACATATAAATACAGAGTGAGCTAATGCCTTGTAAATAATACCAGAGTAAAAGGGTTAATGAATGAGATTCGTACATAAATAAATCATACTTATAATTTAAACATTTGAACTACTATCCTTATTCATATCAGATTTATAGATCATAACAAAGCAAAACGACCTCGAGTCCAATACATCATATCCATTTACAAAACGACCTTAAGTCCATTGTATGTAAAACGACCTTGGGTCCATCTATACAAAACGACCTCGGGTCCAATACTCATTCATAGACCGACCTCAGGTCTAATGGATCCATATACAAATGACCACCAGTCCTTTATATCATAATTCCAATCGACCTTGGGTCCAACATTCTTATAGTCATAAGTATGCGCATAGTCACATTCATGATCGTGATCACATCCGTATTCATATTCAAAACAACCTTTGGTCCATTTAACAATCATACAAAACGACCTCCAGTCCAATTCATATATAAGATGACCTTTAGTCTATCTTGTTAAACATTCCGAACAGCCTTAGGCCGAATCCGTGTCCTCGTCAAATATACCAAACGGCCTTAGGCCCAATCTGTGTCCTTGTCAAATATACCGAACAGCCTTAGGCCCATTTCATAGTTTTACATCAATCACTTTATAGATTCTATTACAAATCGAACGGGTAGAATACTCATTCATAGTACAAATTCATAAGTTCATAAACTTTCCACATAGGTAACATTTAGAAAATAATGCACACACAGATATCTTTACTAAGATATTGCTCACTGTGTTCGGAGTGTTGATTCGTCCTCGTGGATGCTCCTACACAATTCATAAACATACACAAATCGGATCACAATACTATTTAATCTGCTCCTTAACATGTTTAATTCTCTTTGGCTCCTTTCTAACCTTTTAATTCATTTAGAATGCACAATGTATGCCTAAGAGTGTTCAATCATGAACTTGCGTGGCTTATCGACAACTTCAAATAATATTTAGAAATTCTTTCAAAAACATGGATCACAAGGTTCATGCTCAAAGGATGAAATTCAACGTTCAAACCAAATGAATCTTTCTCTCTTTCCTAATCATTTACTCATGTTGTTTCTTAGCTTTTTAATCCTTAATAAGTCATAAATCATGCTTAAGAATGCTCGGAAAGAGATGGAAGCGAAGATATGTACTTAAAACATCTTTTGAAAACATGCTGAAAATAAGTTGTTGGCTAGAGCCAACTTTTCATGGCTCGAGCTAGCTGAAGGCAAAAACTAAGCTCGTTCAAGCCACCACTTCTTCGCTCGAGCCAGCTTTTATAGAGTTCAAAATACTAGGAGCTCGCAATGTTGGTTCAAGCTACCACTTGGTCGCTCGAGCCAGCTGCGAATTTTCTGGGTTTCAGAATAGAAAATCTGAGTTCCAAAAATGAATTTTAACATGTAAAAGCTTGTATGGTCATTTCAAACTCATGAAAACACTTTTGATAATCATAAAAACATTTTAGAAAACTCAAATACAAGATCATCCATAAATCATTTGCTCAAAACCTCATGAATTTACCAAAATTGAACTTAAATCTTCATGCATGTGAGGATTAATTTCAAAACTCTTTTCATGACTTTCCAAACATAAAATTAAGCTTCCAAGACTTATGAAACAATGATGCATGTGCTATATAACTTCCAATTTTATCATGAATCATAGAATTCAAGCCCAAAATGATAAAATTCTATATATTCATCTTCTAAATTCAACATGGATGACAAAGATCATGTTCAAGAGTATAAAACTTTTCCAATTCATGAATTCATGTATTTCAAACCTTCAAGACTTGGAAACCATGAATGCATGTAAGTGACAACTCCCAATTTAACATGATTATCAATGTTCATGCCCAAAACTTGAAGAATCAAAGCAAATACTTGCATGCATATATAATTTCATCTCAATTCCTACAATCTTTGTTCAATTCACATATTTAATCTCATTATCTTCTTAAATCCACAATTTAAGTGACTTAACTCCCAAATTGAGGGTCAAACTCTTACCTACTATCTTCAATGAGGCTAGGTTTAGCAATTTCTTAAGCCTAGGTTCCAATTCTTCAATCCTCTAAGCCAATTCCTCAAGATTGAGCTCTCTCTCTCTCTCTCTCTCTCTCTCTAAGATGAAGATTTCTCTCTTTACATAGCTTAATCTCAGCAAAATGGTGAAGATGAGCTCAAAATTATGAGCCTAGGCACTAACTCAACATATATATAGTGGATGATTAGCTTAAGCTAATTAAGCATGATTAAGGATAATCAACCTTACTTAATTTAATTCAATTTAATCTAATTAATTTGATCCGAATAAATTTTTAATTAAATTTCACCGTAGGCTCTAAAAACTACGCTGATCACAATAAATTAATCAATTTTGGTTTTTGACTCCTCTACAGCCCTCAATTTCAGATTATAGCAAAAATTGTAACAGATACGTCTACAATCAATAGATAGGTATTCAAAAATCATAATTAACATCCAATTTCATATCAAGCACATTAATACTTATATAATTAATGAATTGACAGTAATATACAGAACAGGGTTGTCATACATACACAACCACATTTTTTTTATAAAACACACACTAATTGTGTTGTGACAACCTTTTTAAACACATTTGATGTGAGCTTCAACTCTTTTTTTTTTTTTCATTTTTGTCATAAAGAACACATTCTTTTTGTTTAACCTTTTGTTTATGTAGAGCGAAAAAGTATATAATTTTCTCGTACTTCAAGCACTTACTATATTTTCATTACTATAGAGTTGAAATGATTTCCGTTGCGTTTGGTTTAGTTTTGAAATCAATTTAGGGTTTTGAGTTATCAAAACTAGTTTTTGAGTTTTTTTGGGTCTTGTGTTTTTCGGTCTTGTAGTCAAAACTTTTTTGAAATACTATAGTCAATTTTTTATTTTTATTTTTTTTACTTCTTTCATATATCTAGTTTAAATTTACCTTTTAGATGCATGTAATCTAATTTATAGGGAAAAGTTTCACTCCATATTTTTTATTTTTTATGAACGTATTAAAAATTTTAACACTTTTTTCTAGTTTTATATCTACTCAATCTACATACATTTAAAAGTTTCATATTTAAATGTAACTTTTTAAAAAATTACTGAATAATGAAAAATTTACAATAAATAAATAAATAAAAATTGACCTAGTTTAAAAATTAATATAATTTTAATGTCTTGTGTATTACTAAATATAAACAAATATTTGGTTAATTTGTGAAAACCAAACAAAATCGAGTTTGTGAACACCCTAAACCAAATAGGGTTTGGGTTCTGCAATCAGTTTTCAAAAACCCTAAACCAAACAATTTTTGGGTTTTGAGTTTTGGATTTTAAAAAATTGCTTGAAAATTTTATTTTTTTGACCTCATCTTCCGTGAGGATAGTAATGTGAAATGTGAATTAATCAGTAGAGTAATCCAAGGTAATGCTCAGAAGTCAATGATAATTATGGTGGGTGACACGTTGAAAAAGCCATGTGAAAATCATTGAATGGAAAGTTTATTGAGATCAAGGACTTCGTGTTTTTTTTCTTGTTAAATGCAGGTTCAAATATCAAAGGAGAAGAACAAGAAAAAGTAGATGGGACAAACTTACTGAAAGAGGGCTTCATTTTTCTTGTAAGTTAGCTTATCAATTTGATTCTAGCATTGATTGTGCCCTATGGTGAGGTTGAGCTTATCAATTTGATAGTTTCTAGCATTTATTGTGCCCTGTGATGAGGTTGAGGTTGTTCACTTAGTAAGATGACACTACCTCAATGAAATTCAATTTTATTTAATTTTTTGATGAGTACATCTATTAGGATAGATAAACAAGTGCTATAGTGGTTGTGTGTTTCCTTGGTGGAGGCCCGACCTGCATACTCTTTATTTTCCAAACTAAACCTTGGGGAAATTGATCTGGATAGTAGCCTGAGCTTAGTGTTGCATGATCTACTGTCCTCTGTCTCTATTCACTTATTGCTTTATGATTTTTCTTTTAAATTTTTTTATAAAATGTTTTGATAGTATTTTCTTTTCCTTTGTCATGTTTTTGTTAGGTAAGGTAGGGAGACTCAAACTTTAGTCTATTTTTTAGGGTAATGCGACCTAAGCAGTCCAAGTGTTTGGTAACTAGATTATTATTAAACAAGTCCATTCATGTGTGCATGTGGTGCAATTGATGAATGTATTGTACAACCTAGATGTCTTAGGGTGTTGTCAATTCCCACATATATGCCAATTGATGAATGTATCGCTATAAGAAAAAACACTTTTGGCGACCACCTTTTTTGAGTTGGTCGCAGATAGTTGACTTTCTGCGACTAACATTTTTTTGGTTGCTAATGAGTTGTATTTTTGCGACCAACGACTTTTTGGTAGCTAATAGGTAATTTTTTGGGACAAAAAAACATTATGATAGCAGAAAGTAATGGCGGGAGAGGGGGGGAAAAAAAAAACATGATCTCAAAACCTTTGGTGACCAATAAATTGTGGTCACAGAAGGGAAAAGACCATATTTTGTATCAAAACTACGTAGTTTTGAATGTTTCCTAAATCAAAAATGAATTCCTAAATCAATTGAGCTTCCTTTTCATCGTTTGCTCTCTTTTTTCCCTTGGTTGTATCTCCTCACTCTCTACTAGGGGTGCAACTTGGGCGGGCTCAACCTGAGCAACCCGAACCCAACTCGAATTGCTTTGGGGCTTGGACAAGATAATTTTAAATTCGATATGGGTTTGGGCAAAAATTTAGAAACCTGAATTAAATTTGGACGGGCTTGGGCAAAGACATCAAACAACCCGAAACCCGAATTATGCATATATAGATATATAAAAATATTAAATACATATATAAATTATTAGCCATTACATTATATTAAAATAATTTAGATTATTAAATCATATTGGATATATATTATATATACAAATAACATAATTTTTTTTTTAATTTCACTCATAAATTTTTTTATATTCTTACTCATAAATTGTAAACACTACTATAGCGGCATCTTTTTTACATTATATAAATTATTTGTTTTGATGGTATTAATGATTTTCTATATATAAGAAAAATGTAAATAGACTATAAATAGAGTCAAATTTTAATAATTTAATAATGTCGCTACGAAAAAAAAAATACAATTTGGCAATTCGGGCCACTCGAGCAATTCGGGTTTAACTCAGATCAGGCTTGGGCAGGCAACCTCGGGTTACAATTCGGGCTTAGGTGGGTCTGGGCAAATCTCAACACAACTTGAGTTGGGCTTGGACAACGTCCCAACCCGACCGAACCCGCCCTAGTTGCACCCCTACTCTCTACACTCCCAACCAATAACAAAACCCTAGCCACCATCTCCATCTTTGGCTCTGACACATCTGCTTACCAGGTTAGTCTCTCTCTCTCTCTCTCTCTCTCTCTCTCTCTCTCTCTCTCTGTGTTCGTGTATATATATATATATGAATTTGTAGTTTGATCTTGTGACTGCATGTGAGTGCCATTGTCGGTCTTTCTATATTTTTTGGCTGGGTTCCCACACACACACACACACACACACACATACGCACACGATGTAGACTTACAATTTACAAACACACATACGATATATACATATATACATTTATGTAATTGGATCGTGTAGCAAACCCTATGTAATTGGGGTTTAAAGCATGCGTTAGTTTCTGAAACAATTAATGGGTCAGGTGATTTTTAAATCCTGCTCCTCAGTGTGCCTCTAATCTTCAAATAAAAACTGTTGTAAAAATCATTGTTTTGTAAGCAGGCAATACAATCCCTTTGTTTGTTTGCTGAGAAAATTAAGTGAAAATGTAGGAAAAATATTGAGCTTTACAATTTATTTTCAGTTAGGCTACATAATTATGTGTAGTTGAGTTTTCCATTGTTTATGGGAAGCCTATGTGCTCCTCTTTCTCATTGTCTCTGCCTTGAGGTGATTTTAATTTTTTTTTTCCTCTTATTTTCCCCCACATGTGCACAACTTTTTTGTAATTCTACAACATAATTACATGTTTACATTAGATTTGGTTGTTGAGCGACTACGGTAATTAACTCTGTTCTATGGGTCAAGAAAAGAAGTCACTTGTTGCACATTATTAATATAAGACATTGTTCGAAACAATCTTTCATTATAACACATTAATTAACTCTCTTATTTTGAACAGTTCAGACAATGCTTTGTGAGTTGAATGTGTTTTTCCAAAGAGAATAAACATGTAAACCATTAGACTCTAAACTGGTCTCTTTTGTGTTTCTTTAGCTGCTATCATGTGTGAGCTATTTAAGACATTTTCCATAAATTGGCCAAATCTCTGTTTGTTTTTTTCCACATGTCATTTCCTCTTTCGGTAATATTTGGTAATGAATTTGTTTGAACCAACCCCATGTTAACATTCTTACATTCACCTCTTCTAGATGCTATTATTGCACAAATTTGAATAGAATTGAATTCTTGCATTTTTTTAAAAAAAAATTAAATTTATTATAAATTTCTCAAACTTAGGGAATTCAAAAAGGTTGCATAAAACTAAATTGTTTGGATCAAATCTCACTTTATTATGTTTGCATCTATGCATGACTCCACTCTTTGTGTGATGGTCTTATTTTTGGAGGGCCATTTACAAGGCATGAACCCCCACTTCGTTATTTAAATTCAAATGACGCCATGATAAAAGTGTTTAAATTTAAATCATACCCTTCATTTTCAATTCAAATTTGATTGATTCACTTAATTTTCTCAAAATTTTCCAATGTGCCATTTTTATTGTATTCTTTGCATGTGTGATCCTTTGATTGCCTCTATTGTTTCTTAAACCTTTCAAACTCTAGGCGGCATATATTTAGTTGGCTCTAACTTTGGCTCCATTAATTATTATTTACTCAAATCTAGATTTTGGCCTTTTTATTGACCAACTTCGTTAGCTAAGAAAGCACGGTTTTTTTTTTTTTTTTTTACATCGAGCATAACTATTTATGATTTGTACTTTTCTAGTAAATATTCTGTGTAGTTCTATACGTATTTGAGTACATGCATATCTAGTTAATAAAAAAAATTCATGCCTTCAAGTTGCTTTCCTTTTCAATACCTTAATCATTTATAGCATTTCAAAATGCTTATTCCTACCAGTAGCACAAAGCAGTAGATTAATATGTTGCCAATGGTGCTGTAACTACTGTATTTTCCTTTTCTTGGATGATTACATTACATTTTGTCATATACACTGTATTAACCTTTTTCTTTGCACATAGTTTTAATACGACGTGTGGTACTAGGTTGCAGTCATAGTTCTAAATATCGGCCGATACGTATCGGAAAAATGGGGTACCGTGACGGATACAGGCCGATATACCATTGAGATTGAAAATCGCAGGAGTATCGGCCGAGTCTCGGTACGTATCGGCCTGTAAGCGTTACACAAGCCGTTACACAAGCCGCGACGGGCCGATACTCACCGGTTCGGACTGTTACAGGAAAGAAAAAGTTGAAAAACCTTTTAAATGATTTTTAAAATTTCACCGTCGCGACACCCGATTCTCGATACGTACCGATCGATACTACCGATACCGATACTCCGCGATCGATACCGTTACGTTACCCGATACCGCGATTTAGAACCTTGGGTTGCTGCTCTGGCAATGGATGATATGATAGCTTGGATGCAAGAAGGTGGGAGGGTAAGTTGTTCTACATTATATTCAGTGCACCTCAATTGTATCTATTTTTTTATTTTATTTTAATTCATTATTCTAATTAAGTGTAGGTGGAAATATTTGATGCCACAAACAGTACGAGAAAACGTAGTGTTACTCAAAAGATAACCTAAGAGAGGGGTAAATTAAGTTTTTACAAATAAAAATTATAATACCCTAATAAGAATTATGACTAGCACAATAGATAAATATAGTTGATGAAATAAAAATAATTAAAACAAGTATTCTAACAACTATGTCAATTAATGATTTTAGCACAATAAAAATATGAAATATAGTTATGGCAATTTAAATAAAATAAAGAGATAAGAGAGAGAGAGAGAGAGAGAGAGAGAGAGAGAGAGAGGCAAACAAATTTATAGTGATTTAGCTTCAACTCGGCCTACGTCCACTCCTCAACCTTCACTTGAGATTTTCCACTATTCTCTAGCTTCACAGGGTGCTAGCAACCTTTTCATAGATGGAGCAATCCTCTAGGAATTTTACACAGACTTTTTAAGTAAAGAACACTGAGTGTACTACAATCTTACAAGGTTGAAAAGAAGGTGTTTCTACTTTCACAGAAAGCTACAAGAATTATCTCTCAAAGATAGATATAAAAATGAAGCTCTGATTTTTCTATAAACCTCACACAGGAAAGATGGGCTTAAAGTCATACGTCTCAGTGTATAATTTCTGAAACATGGCGTAAACAAAAATTGAAGAATACTTCTCAGAGAATAGATGTGAGTGATTATAGATCAAAGAATTTTTTTTTTTTTTTTTTTTTTTTGTAACTTGTTTACATTAGAGGCTTTGGTATATATAATGAAACTTATAACCGTTTATAGCCGTTGTATTCACACTATAAGAAAAAACACTTTTGGCGACCACCTACTTTTTTTGGTCGCAAATAGTCCATTTTCTGCGACTAAAATTTAACTTTTGGCGACCACAATTTTTTGGTCGCGGAAAATCACCTTTTGGCGACCAAAAAAAAAAAGTTGGTCGCGGAAAGTATACTATTGGCAACCAGAGGCTTTTTTTGTCACGGAAGATTACCCTTTGGCGACCAAAAAAAAAAAGTTGGTCGCGGAAAGTTATGGCGGGATAAATTTTAAAAAAATGATACTACAATAATTACATGCTATTTTTCTATTTAGGCATTAAAAGTTTTATAAAATAATATATAACCCAATTTTTATGGGTTATATATTTTTTTTGCCAAATATGAACAAGAAGTATGTTATTGGCAGAGTGGCATAATGGATTGGGTGCATGGTGACTCCTTGGTCAGGAGTTCAAGTCTCAGGGAGCACAAAAGAATTATTTTTTTTGGGTCAAGGCGCTGACTTTTGGCGACCAACTTATCTTTGGTCGCTAAAAGTTTACTTTTGGCTAATATGAATTGGACTTTCCGCGACCAAAAAAGTTGGTCGCGAATGGTCACTTTTAGCGACCAAAGGCTTTTTTAGTCGCAGAAAACTATCTGTGACGAGGCTTTAGCGACCAACTCGCGACCAACATATTTTGGTCGCGAAAAGGTTTTAGCGACCAAATATGGTACTTTTCGCGACCAAAATGTTGGTCACAGAAAGTGTTTTTTCTTGTAGTGTCATTTGAATTTATAATCGTTTATAGCCATTGTATTCTTTTGAATTTATAGCCGTTGTATTCATTTGAATATCTTCCACTCCATCATTACTAATTTGAATATCTTCCACTTAACCTTTTGGCTTGCTACTGTATTGGGCTGTTTGAACCTTTTGGTCTGCTACTATGCTGGGCTGTTCGAACCACGAGTTTGGGCATTATTTTTGGGTTGAAATAAATTTCTAATTTAAGCAAATATTAAATACATTCAAACAATATCTAGGATAAAAGTTTAGGTGAGAAATAATGGGACAAAATAAATTTTGAATCTATTTTTCTCTTTCAAATAAATTAAAGATAATTAAATAAATCATCAAAATAAATTTTGGATTCTATTTTTCTTTTTCAAATAAATTAAAACATAATTAAATAAATCATCAAAATAAATAAGTCTAACAATCTCCTCCTTTTTTTATGATGGCACACAATGATGTTTGATTTGATTTGGGAGTAAAAAAAGCCCCCCCTCAAGTCATGCTACCTAAATTCATTTCTAAATACATAGGTTAGCACATGTATAATAAATAACCTTTAATTAGAGACATGATATGAGACTAAGATATCAAACTATATGTAGCGATCCCAATTTTGATCCTTCTTTCATGTTTTGCGACTTCGACTGGGCCGGTCGAGGATCGAGCTGCCCGATTAGCTCGTGGGGGTCCATGGGGTAGCGCCCCTTGGTGGGTTCGAGGGGCAGTGCCCCCGAAGCAAAAATGCAAAATGCATTCGAAGTTGTTTGTCTGCTCGAGCGGCTGTTTATGCGCTCGAGCAAAGAATGTTTGGTTTTAGAAGTTTGACCTGTCTGCAAAAAGTACTGGGTTAGTGTATTTGACGCTCGAGCAGGGCTTTCCACATTCGAGCGGACCATGTTATATCAGTTCGTGAATCTGATATTTCATATCACTTTTTCAGTCCTCTCTCTCTCTCTAACTCTCTAGAATTCCAGATTGGGAGCTTCTCTCTCTAGAAGTCATCTTCTCTCTTTGATTTCTCCAAATCCATTGGGATTTAGACCTAAGTTCTTCACCAAAGTTGGCTATCATCTCGAAGGCTTCGTTGTGTGAGGTGAAGATTGAGTTCCGACACCGTTGATTTTGGTGGTTTCATCTCATTTCTTCTTCAAAACTTGAGGTAGGGATTTTCTTAGAGTTATATATATGTTTTTGCAAGATTTATATGATTTTCCAAATCATCTTTTGATAGCTTTGAAAATTGGTTGTTGATTCAAGAAGTTGAGCGATTTTGAAAGTGGGTTTGTCTCTTGTTCTTTTAAATGATCTTATGGGTCTTGATCTTCATTGATTGAAGAAAAAATGATTTTGGAAAGTTTTCTGTCAAAATATTTGAGTTGTATAGTTTTGGTGAGAAAGCCTAGAATTTGGGGATTTTTTTTAAGAGACTGAAAATCCATGAATGATATTGTTATATTTATTTTGTGTGTGAAAATAAATGTATCTTTGGAAATTTTCTTATTTATATTTATATAAATGATGAATTTTAGGGAATATGAGAATTATTGTTCATTTTGGAAAATTATTGTTCAAAACGTTGAAATAGTCTTGAAATGACTAATTGTTGTGGATACTTGAGAAGAGGGAATTGTGTTATTCCTTGGATGATGAATTGGAATAACAATATTTATATTCATCTTGTACTATTGGCATATCAATTCATTTGATTACATTAAACTTTAAAAGTTGATTTGAAAACTTGCATTGAGAAAAAAATGTTGAGAAACAAGTTTTCATGGAATGATTTTGGGGTAAATACGTTAGTAAGTATTCCTAGATAGTGTAGATGATATTGAATAAGTTGGCCTGAGAGTTCGGGGTGAAAGACCGAAAACCCGCGCAGATAGGTGTCGAGCCTTCCGGTTAATACCGGTAAAAATGACAAATTGGTAGCACTTGTATAGTCCACTTGAAGACACCGACCTAGGGTGTAACGCCCTCAAAATAATAACATTAAACCCATCCATATAGACATGCATTGATACATAAAAACTCCACATTCTTCTATTCATCAGAGTTCCATTACAAAAAGTATTACATGTTAACGACAAACGCAAATGCTCTACGGGTTTACAGCTTTCCAAGTTAACACTTGGATACAATAAAAGAGTACTAACTCATTTACACATTAAGCCCTTGGCTTGAATTTACATGTAATACATCAAAAAGAAATAAGACAACAAAAGTGTGTCCGCCTCTAGCCTCCCAAGCTATGTCCTTGGAGGTGGCATGCTACCTGTACCTGAAAATGATATTCCCATATAGGGTGAGTCACAGCCCAGTAGAGATACACTAAACCAAATATGAACAATGACTAAAAGATTAGCAGTTGATAGATGACCAACAGTGATACTTTCTCTTATCACACTTTACAGTTTCATGACATACAATTCCATGTTACAATTCATTTTCCAGTTCCTTTCAATTCTCATTTTATAACCATGGCTCCGAACCTGGCCAGACAACTCATATGAGACAGTAACTCACATCAAGCACTTCCCCATTTCATAATAGATAAGCGTACTAGCTATATCACATACCAACAGATAAGCATACAAGCTATATCACATACCAACAGATAAGCATACAAGCTATATCACATACCAACAGATAAGCATACAAGCTATATCACATACCAACAGATAAGCATACAAGCTATATCACATACCAACAGATAAGCATACAAGCTATATCACATACCAACAGATAAGCATACAAGCTATATCACATACCAACAGATAAGCATACAAGCTATATCACATACCAACAGATAAGCATACAAGCTATATCACATACCAACAGATAAGCATACAAGCTATATCACATACCAACAGATAAGCATACAAGCTATATCACATACCAACAGATAAGCATACAAGCTATATCACATACCAACAGATAAGCATACAAGCTATATCACATACCAACAGATAAGCATACAAGCTATATCACATACCAACAGATAAGCATACAAGCTATATCACATACCAACAGATAAGCATACAAGCTATATCACATACCAACAGATAAGCATACAAGCTATATCACATACCAACAGATAAGCATACAAGCTATATCACATACCAACAGATAAGCATACAAGCTATATCACATACCAACAGATAAGCATACAAGCTATATCACATACCAACAGATAAGCATACAAGCTATATCACATACCAACAGATAAGCATACAAGCTATATCACATACCAACAGATAAGCATACAAGCTATATCACATACCAACAGCAAAGCCCATAGTAAGGAGTAGGTTATCCCTACCTCAAAGAATGACACCCAACCAAGAAGATGATGGAAATGAAAATGCTCCAAACCACGAACTACTCGGATCAAAAGATAGCCCTTGACGATCAACAACTTTTTTGTAAAGGCCAAAGGTGAGGAAATCACTCCTACTAGATCAATACCTAGAGAGAAGGTAGAGCTCTAGAGTGAGAGGCTCAACAATGGTGTTTTTTAAAAAGTAAGAGAGAGAAGAGAAGTGGAAAAAGTGATTTAAAAGATCAAAACACGAAGCTTTAACCCAGTCGCCCCGCTCGAGCGTCCAACGCCCCACTCGAGCGTCACTCACAGACTCCCGCTCGAGCGTCAACAATCCCGCTCGAGCGGCGGATACACACTTCCAGAACTTTTACAGAACCAGGTCTCCGCTCGAGCGTCAACTCTCCCGCTTGAGCGTCACACACAACATCCCGCTCAAGCATCAAAAATCCCGCTCGAGCGTACAACACTGCAGAGGAGATACTGGAAGATGGAAAACTACGCTCGAGCGTCGAAAACCCCGCTCGAGCAAACAGACAACAACGAAGGGCCCGCTCGAGCGTCAAAATCCCCGCTCGAGCGTGAAGGCCAAAATCTAGGCAACTTCTCTTGGTTTCCAAATTCAACCAACCTGTTTCAAACCTGTCCAACACAACCCAAGACTCAAACACAAGGAGTAAAGGATGTAAATAAGACGCACACAGCAACTAATTCCACGGAACCTAAGTCCGGATACAACAATTAAAAAAAAGGGAAACCGGGATCGCTATATAGGGATTACCAGAGTCGTATTTACCTCTCTTAAAATGAATTGTTAAGTTTTGAAGAATTGAAATTGCATAACATCATTGAGCATGATGGTTTTCAAAGATGAATATGTGATTTTCTTTCAAAATGGCATAGCATGGCATGTGCATTTCATCTCTTGAGACTTGTATAAAAAGTATATACTTTGTTAAGGATTTTCTACTGGGCTTTATGCTCACCCTATGGGATTTTTGTGTAGGAAAAAATGTGGTGATGCCGCCTAACTAAAGGCGAGAAAATATGTGTTGAGAGTACAAGACTCTCATTTTGTTGTGACTCTGTGTGTAAGCCAAGGGCTGTATGTGTGTGGGTTTGAATAACCGTTTTGTGTAACTAGGCTCAAGCCTTGGAAACTTGTAAACCCTTGGGGGTATTTATTTGTTTATTTTCTTGTTGTTAGATTAATGTATTGTTGCATGAAGAACTATTGCATCGTGTAATGTAAGTTTGGAGATTTATATTCGGTTTTCCTTGAAAGAGCCATGATTGTTGTATTATCATTTGGGCTAAAAATTTAGGGCGTTACACTATAAATACATAATCATTAGATTAGTTTTCAAATAATACCATAATTTGAAAATAATATCATAATACATAACATCATATAATTTCTCTCCCTGTGACATTATCAAAAGGAAATCATGGGTCAGAATCGAGAGGAGGAGGAGGAGGAGGAGGAGGAGGAGGAAAATGATAGTGATAAATGGCATCTATACAATTCAAAACATATAGATACATATAGATACGATTCGCGCGCCTCTCTATTTTCCGTCGAAAATCGCGTCGGACATGCGTCCTCGCTTTTGCGTCAGCCGACCGACAAAAACGAAACGGGTCAATCAGCTGCTTGGGTCTCTCTGCCTCTTGTCATCTTCTCCTCCGTCTTCTTCTTAATCACTCTCTTTGCCTTTTTCTTCCTCATTCACTTCCATCTCTTTCATCTTCTGTGTGAGAGAGATAGAACAAAGAGACTGAGCAGAGCAGAAAGGCTACCAAAAATGACCCTCCTTTCGATTACATCTCTCTCTCCTACGACATGGCCTCGTCCCATCCCCTTACTCTCTTTTCGGACCTAAATGATCCTATAAGCGCTGCTGGGCCGACTGCCCCGGCTCCTACTCTTCCCAACCTTCCTATGATGTCGATTGAGCAAATAATGGCAGCTCAAATAGACATTAAGGCCAATCATTTCACACTGACGTCCTATGTGGAGACAGTGACTGCAGTCACAAAATTGGCTCACCGACTGCAGAATAGGATGAGTGAGCTCCATTAGGTCAACGCCCAACTGTCTCTGCTCTAACGCATGTACAAGGATGCGCGAGTAGAGGTAGGCGCACTGAAGGCCGAAAATAAAGAGTTTAAACAGAAGACCACCTCCATGGCCCGATTTAGAGCAACGTTGTTCTTGGCTTTTGATAGTCGGCGGGGAGTGCTCGCTCTCGACGAAAGCACGAGGGCAGGGACGTCAAGCATCACCCAAGGTGATAAAAAGATGAAGAGAGCGGTGGAAGAGGCGAGTAAGTGAGGTCGACCAATGGCTAGAAAAATGAAGGGAACTTTTTTTTTTATGAAAATATGTATATTTTGATTTGTGTTTGTTTTTATGTTTAATGTAATCACTTGAAGCTGAAAGTAAAGTGTAGAAAAAAAAAATCATAATTAAGCCTCAGGACAAAACAACAAAAAAAAAATAAAATAAATAATAATGAAAAGAAAAGAAAAATAATAATAAAGGAAATGAAGCCTATTAGTAAAACAACAAAATAAATAAATAAATAAATAAAAGATATTAAGCCTAATAGCAATAAAATAAATAAATTAAAATAAAATAATACCAGCAGAAATTATACTTAATGAGACGTCGGTATTGCTAGAAGGGTAATGCAAAAAAAATACCATAAGGGTGTAGACGTCCCCCGAACGCCCCAGGAGGGAATCCCGTTTCGTTCTTTTGGGCTCACTACAGTTCAGGACTCAAATTGTCACGGTTCTAAATCTGAACCAAAGAGTCCGAATCCGGCAAATCGTTTTTGAAAATAGATTTTTTGTAAAGAAGTGCCAAACATGGACTACTTTGCCAGATACAGAATCGCCACCTAAATATTTTTTATGGGGCAATTTAGGAAACCCTGACTCGTTTGCCTAAGGCCACGTGTCCGTCATCACCAAAGTTGCCTCGGCTCGGGAACTTGGGTACGATTGGGGAAGGTCACTTCGTGAGCACCCCCACTCGCCTGATCAAAGATCAGCCTCTACTAACCATGATATCTAGTTTTGGAAACATTATGTGCTCTTATTCCGATTATTAGCCTAGAATTACTATGTGATGCACACAGCATACAAGTGTAGACTAGATCGCCTAATTTGGAACAAAGCATCGCATATCCGTTTGTTTCGAAATTGGTTTGAAATTTGCTACTCGCAAGTAGGCTAAAACATGGATTTTGACGAGTTGTTCCAACTCAAACAATCCAACCTTCACCCACAGGCATTCAGGTAGATATATCACATAAGCATATAGCCGCATGGTAAGCATGCTGTCATGTTAACATTCACACTCATGCGAGATGCTAAAGCATAAATACTTACAGCGTACTCCGAGCCAAAACAAAGAACATGTTAGCAATCAAACGTATGATCCAAGTCTATGTTAAATGGCTAATGCATCACAAGCAAAATGCAATCTAGAATAGGCTCGGCTAATCCTAGGATGGTATGTGAAATGCAACAAGTAACATGTATTCAAGTTAGATTTGAAATACTATGTAGTTAGCATGATGCGCTGAGCTCAGTGCATGCAATACTGATGAATGAATGCACGCATGCATAGCATAAGGTATGCTAAATTAAATATGCCCTAGTACTAACCATCAAAAGCAGGTAAGTAAAAGGGAGAAAGAAATGGGGGTTGGAAGACATGCACACACACACCCACACTTATTACACATCCGCCCTCGCTCAGAGGGCCCAAAAGAATAATACAAATTAATTAACCTACAAGCTGATTAATTATTACAGACCACTTAACTAGTTAAGCAAATTAACTAAGCTAAGAAAGCAATAAAATAGCCTCGGGAAGAGGGTCCAATGCATATGTGCTCAGGTTTGCTCAAAAATTCGTCACCATGCACAAGCTGCCTCTGTTTACCCTGCTCTGCTCTTCTGAAAATTGCACAAGTCCCAAGGAACACTCTCTGAACACTGTGGAGCATCACCGAGCAAGGGGAAACATCACCGACCATGGTAGAAGGGTCATCGACCAAATATTCAGCTCTCGGCCTCAAATTTTTGGTCGGTCGGCAATAGAGATGGTCGGCCGACCATGTGTGCCTGCAGAATCCTGTTTTGACAGCAGCAGAGGGCAAACATGGCATGGCAATGCATTTCAAGCAAATGTTTGCACAAACACCCTCCTTATCATGTTCATGACTCAAAGGAGGATGGTCCTCAACCCTCGGGCCACCAATCGCGCATTTCAATGCGTGATGGCCAAAGAGGCCAAGTTATGCATTTTAATGTCAAATGTAATGCACACAAACACATAAGGAAACCAACCTCAATCATGGTGATTCAAGAGGCAAGGCATGCATGCCAAATGCAACCTAAGCATGTGAGCTAAGTATGCAATATGAGCATGAGGGTAAGTAATATGAAGGTGCAAGCATGTAACAAGTATGCAAGCTAACAAGCATGCAAATGATATGTGACAACATATCAAGCGAACATGTGACAACATGTTAAGTAACTACAAAGGGAATGCATGCCAAATGCAACACAACTTTAAGCATGCAACGACATGCCATGGGCCAAGTATGTGACAACATGCCTATGGGCCAAGTATGAGACAATATGCAAGGCAAATGTACACACAAGCATTCATGCACACAATGGTCCAAAACTTCAGCATGAGGGAGTAACTTTTAAGCCCAAAACAGTGGCTAATATGCTAAGCACATGAAGGCGAATGTACATACAAGCATGCATAGATACATGGTTCAAGACTTAAGCATAAAGAAGCAACTTTTAAGCACACTTAAAAGGGACAAACATGGGCATATGGAAAGCATACTAAGCTCTGAAAATCATGATAAGGATGGTGCCAAACCAACTAAACAAGACAAACAAGGCATGCAACTATGTCCAAAACTCAAGGCAAGCAAAGGGGCTTAAACCATGGCTATATGAAGCAAGTCCCAAAGGGCCATGGGGACTCAAAACCACCCCAAGGCAGACCAAAACAAGGTCAAAGGCACACCTAGATAGCATCTAAAATGCCTAAGTCTAAAGGTATGCAAAAGGGTTCAAACATGGAGCATAAAACACCAACCTTTTAAAGCATTAAAGAAGCATCAAATGCAAGCATACAAGCATACCACAAGGACTGAAATGATGTTTATAAGTGGTGCCAAACCACTGAAACAAGCCAAGTAATGCATGCTCAACACTCACACACCAAGGCTAACAAGCGAAAATGCAAGGTGGCTATGCAAAGCATGTCATGGATGGCCAAAACAACTCCAAACAGACCTTAGCATACTAAGACATGCATAAAAGCTTCACAAAGCTAGGCCAAAAACATGCTAGAAACAAGGCTCAAAGCACAAAGCATATTAAGGCAATTCATGGCATTACAAGACAAGTATGCAAAGAAAGCATGGTGTTCTAAAACAACTTAAAACAATGCTATATCATGGCAAAATAAGCACACATACTCCTAGACTGGCCAACATGCACTTAAATGAGATGCTCACACATGAGGCTAAAATGGCCAACATTGAAGGCAACAAGGAGAGGGGATGGCCCTCTCCTTCTTAGGACCTTAAAGCACCATCCCCACCACTCCCTCTGGATTTCAGTGGTGAGGAGGCCCAAACAAGGTGGTCCCGGAGCTCACCAAAAATGCACAAAATGGGGACCAAACAAGGCCTAAGAGGGGTCAAACAACCCCAAACAACAAAGTGACCTTAAACAACTATTTAGAGCACTCAAAAACAAGACTTTTATTAGTTATACACAAAATCTAAAAACAGATGCAAGGTAGGTTAAAAGACTATGAAAAAATGGGGAGTAAAGGGGCAAAGTTCTTACCCTTGAAGACTTTCTTCAAGAAGAGCACTCCAGCTGCTTCCTTAGGTCCAAACCAACTCCAAAACTTCAAGACCAACCTATTGGCTCCTCAGCAACTAAGGTAAGGTGTAGAACTAGGTGTTTGTGTACAAAAATAAGAACAAACACAAACAAAGGCAAAAGGAGAGGGAGATATTGAGACAGATAGATACACTATGCAAACCCTAATCTCAGAGCTCCCTCTTGAACTTCTGGAACCCTTGAGGTGGGAGGAGAAGGTCTCCCTTTATAGTGGATCACTCTTGCAAAGCTTACAAAACAAGCTAAGCAAGAGTGAAATCCCTCCATACACGTGTATGAAGGGGGGGCAAAGTGGGTGCCAGCTCGCACAGTTGGCACAAAATATCTGCCAAAAGCAGATGCACAGTGGTCGGCCAGCCAAAAATGCCAAATTGACCAAATAAATGGTCGACCGGCCAACCAGAGTGCCGACCGACCAAACATTTGTCCGATGGCAATAAAACAATGGCCGGTGGCCTCAAGCCATGGCCGGTGAGATGTGGGGATGGCCAACAAGCCATTCCATGCTCCTCAAAAGCAAAACACAAGTGTTTGGTGCAAAACCAAACACAAAACAGGCAAGTCGAGACGTCTTGAGGCAAGGCGCGTGGCCGAGACCTCCGAGAACTCAAGACGAACACGAACATAGATGATCACCGAGTGTTCAAACGGTGACGTCCAAGTCTTGAGGACGGTAAAAAATGGGGTGCTACAGTGGGTTTTAAAGAAAATCAATATATGCAAAGTTAATTTTACCTCAAGATACAGAACCCAAAAAAAAAAAATTACACAGTTGAGAATAACAAACTGTTAAGGATAATAAATGTATGAAGGGCTCGAGAGCATGCAACTGATATAAATGTTTCCATATCAATGTAGCAATACACATATATCATTTTAACAAAAATTCAAGTTTCACAGTCATAACAAAACTTTTTAAGTAGAAATTGACATTCCAAGCTTACCACGAATAAAATTGAAGCGATCCTCGCTTAGGGGTTTTGTGAAAATATCCGCCAATTGCTTGTCAGTGTTTACAAATTCAAGTACAATATCCTTTTCTGAACATGATCTCTTAAAAAATGATGTCGAAATTCAATATGTTTTGTTCGTGAGTGTTGAACCGGATTTTTGCTTAAATTAATGGCACTAGTATTATCACATTTAATAGGGATATGATCATAATGCAAATCAAAGTCCTCCAATTGTTGTTTCATCCAAAGTATTTGGGCACAACAACTTCCAGAAACTATATATTCAGCTTCGGCCGTTGATAAAGCAACAAAATTTTACTTTTTGCTAAACCAAGATACTAATGAGTTACCAAGAAAGTGGCAAGTGTCACTGGAGCTTTTTCTATCAAGTTTGCATCTGGCAAAGTCGGCATCCGAGTAACTAATTAAATCAAATGCAACACCTCTAGGATAAAACAGTCCCAAATTTTGAGTGCCAACAAAATATCTAAAAATTCTTTTAACAACACTGAGATGTGATTCATTAGGATTTGATTGATATCTAGCACACATACAAACACTAAACATAATATCGGGTCTACTTGTAGGTAAATAAAGAAGTGAGTCGATCATACCTCGATATCTTGTTTGATCAATAGACTTACCTTTTTCATCCTTATCTAGCTTAATGAATGTGCTCATAGGTGTTCCAGCCATTTTTGAGTCATGCATACCAAACTTTGTGAGTAATTCTTTTGTGTACTTAGCTTGGTTGATAAAAATTCCTTCCTTACATTGTTTGATTTGAAGCCCAAGGAAATAATTTAGCTCCCCTATCATGCTCATCTCAAACTCACCTTGTATACACTTAGCAAATTCCTTACACAAGCTTTCATTAGTAACACCAAATATAATGTCATCCACATATATTTGCACAATAAGTAAATCATCATTTTTTGTTTTAACAAAAAGTGTTGTGTCAATCGTTCCTCTAGAAAAATTATTTTCAATAAAAAATTTACTTAATCGTTCATACCATGCACGAGGTGCTTGTTTTAAACCATATAAAGCTTTTGATAGTTTAAAAACATGATTTGAAAAAGCATCATCTTCAAAACCTGGGGATTGTTTAACATAAACTTCCTCATTTATAAAACTATTAAGAAAGGCACTTTTTACATCCATTTGATAAAGTTTGAAATCTCTAAAACATGCAAATGCAAGTAACATGTGAATGGCTTCTAATCTAGCAACCGAAGCAAAGGTTTCATTGAAATCAATACATTCTTCTTGATTGTATCCTTGTGCAACAAGTCTAGCCTTATTTCTTATAATTGTGCCAAATTCATCAAGCTTGTTTCGAAAGATCCATTTGGTACCGATAATGGTATGATATTTAGGTTTTGGCACAAGTTCCCATACATTGTTTCTCTCAAATTGGTTAAGCTCTTCATGCATAGCTATCATCCAATGTTCATCGAATTCGTCTTTTTGAAAGTTTTTAGGCTCAATTTGTGAGAGAAAATCCAAGTTACTACAATTGTTTCTAAGTGAAGAGCGAGTTTCAATACCTTTTATAGGATCACCTAGGATTAAATCCTTAGAGTGATTGTGAACAAACTTCCATTCTCTTGGCAAATCATCATTGTTTCCTTCTTCTTCTTGAGGTGGGACAATAGGTTGTTTAATCTCTTTGTTCAACTTACATGGCTGGTTCTCTTCTTTGTAGATACTTGAATCTTCTATATTTGATTCCAAATCTATATTATCACTAACAATTTGCTTTTGAGCAGAGATGTTAGTTTCATCAAATGCCACATGTATAGATTCTTCTACAACAAGAGTTCTTTTATTAAAAACACGATAAGCTTTGCTAGTTAAGGAATAACCAAGAAAAATTGTTTCATCAGATTTTGAATCAAATTTACCTAAGTTATCCTTACCATTATTATGCACAAAACATTTACAACAAAAAACATGCAAGTAACTAATGTTAGGCTTTCTATCATGCCAAAGTTCATAAGGAGTCTTTTTGAAAATAGGTCTAATTAATGCATGATTTAAAATATAGCATGCGGTGTGAACAGCTTCAGCCCAAAAATATTTAGGAATATTATTTTCGTAAAACATTGTTCTACTCATCTCTTCTAAAGTTTTATTCTTCCTTTCTACTACACCATTTTGTTGAGGGGTTCTAGGAGCTGAAAAACTATGTCTAATACCATGCTCATCACAAAACAATTCAAATTTCTCATTTTCAAGTTCTCTACCATGGTCGGTTCGAATATTAGTAATAAGAAAGTATTTTTCATTTTGAATTCTATGACAGAGTTTTGTGAAAGAAGAAAAGGTTTCATCTTGGTGTGCTAAAAACATAATCTATGTAAATCTTGAATAATCATCAATTATAACAAGATAATAATGTTTACTATCTAGACTAGATGTCCTTGAGGGACCAAATAAATCCATATGCAATAGTTGTAAAGGTCTAGTTGTGGAAATATGAGATTTTGATTTAAATGATGTTTTAGTTTATTTTCCTTGTTGACAAGCACTACAAAGATGATCTTTTTGAAATTTAATTTTTGGAAGTCCAATGACCAAATCCTTTTTCAAAAGTTTAGCAATTAAATCCATATGAGCATGACCAAGTCTTCCATGCCATAACCAACTATTTTCATTATTAACATATAAACATTTAACATCACTAGCATAGAGATCATTAATATCATTAAGATGAAAAACATAAGCATTATCATGGTGATTACCAACGAATAAAGCTTTATGATCATTTGTGCTTTCAATTGTGCAATGTGATTTATCAAAAATAACTTGATTACCTTTATCACATAATTGACTAATACTAAGTAGGTTATACTTAAGTCCATCAACAAGTAAAACATTTTCAATAGAAGGGTTAGGAGAAATATCGATGCTACCAATACTTATGATTTTTCCTTTCTTGTTGTCTCCAAAAGTAACAAATCCTCCATCTTTCAATGATAGTTTAGTAAAGAATGATTTATCTCTGGTCATGTGTCTGATCCCTTAATAATCTAAATCTTTTTAATTCCCATGTTCATATTCTTTTTGAATGGACAATAAGATATATGATAGCCTTTCTTTCTACAATAATGATAAGTAATATGAGGGTGTGTCATGAGAGATGCCTTTTCAAAAATTGTATTGAGATTCTTTTGTTTCTTAATAGGGTCATATCCAATACCCGCTTTATCAAAAACACATCTTTGATTTCCAAGAACCATGTTGAGATTATCTCTACCTTTTACAAAATTTTCAAGTGTTTTTGTTAAATCATCAACATTATTTTTTAAAGTAGTTTTCTCATTAGAGATAGTATCAAAATCATTTTTCAAAACAATTTTTTCTTTCTTTAATTCTTCTACATTAAAAGGTAAAGATGCAACAGATTTCTTCAATACATTATTTTTTGCACAAACTTTTCTAAATTCATCTTGTAATTTATGGAATGCACTTTCAAGTTCTTCATAAGGAGTAGTTACCTCATCTTGAGTAGAGTCTTCATCTTCAAGAGCCATGAGACATAAGTAAGCTACTTCATTTTCAATTTCGTCACTTGAGCTTTTATCTTCAGTTTCCCCCCTAGCTGCTACCATGGCATTTTTGTTTCTTTTGTAGTCTTTTTCATGATTCTTTAATTTTGGACAATCTATCTTCATTTGTCTAGGATTTTTGCACTCATAACAAATAATAGGCTCTTTCTTGAACGGTCTTCTTCCTCCATAATTGTTGTTCTTGAAGTGCTTTTTGAGATTTCTACTAAACATGGCATAGCTTTCATCATCACTGGAGTTTTCATGCTCTTCTTTTCATGCTCTTCTTCATTTGATGAGGCTTTGAATGCAATTCCAGTTTTCTTTTTGTTTTCAACATCCTCATGTCCTTTCATGGTGATCTCATGTGTCATAAGGGAAGCCATAAGCTCATCCAATCCAAATGTGGAGAGATTTTTGGCTTCTACAATGGCCGTGACCTTTGATTCTCAATTCTTTGGTAAACGACTAAGAATTTTTCTCACCAACTCACTGTTAGTATAAGTTTTTCCAAGAGATTTCAAAGTGTTTACAATTTCAGTAAATCTAGTAAACATACCTGAAATAGATTCATCAGAGTTCATTTTAAAAAATTCATAACTATGAACAAGTATATCAATACGAGATTCCTTCACTTGGTTTGTACCTTCATACGTTATCTCAAGTTTTTTCCAAATTTCTTTTGCCAAATCACAACTTGAAATTCTATTATACTCCTTAGAGTCTAATCCACAAATAAGGGTGAGTTTGGCTTTAGCATTGCCTTGCAATAATTTATGATCCCTCTCATCACATTCATCTTCAGTTTTAGGTACACTAATATTGTCTACTAATTTGGTAGGAATTTTTGGACCTTTGGTGACAATAATCCACATAGCATAATCAGTGGCTTGTAGATATAGGGGCATCTTATCCTTCCAATGACTATAGCTATTTCCGTCAAACAATGGTGGCCTATTTGTGGCTTGTCCTTCAGCTAAGGTTGCCATGGATCGAAACTCCCAGATGGTTAAATCTAAAACAAGAGTCTAGGCTCTGATATCAATTGTTACCCAAAAGACAACCTAAGAGGGGGATGAATTAGATTTTTACAAATAAAAATAATACTACCCTAATAAAAATTATGACTAGCACAATAGATAAATATAGTTGACGAAATAAAAATAATTAAAACAAGTGTTCTAACAACTATGTCAATTAATGATTTTAGCACAATAAAAATATGAAATATAGCTATGGCAATTTAAATAAAACAAAGAGATAAGGGAGAGAGAGGCAAACAAATTTATAGTGATTTGGTTTCAACTCGGCCTACGTCCACTCCTCAAGCTTTACTTTAGATTTTTCACTATTCTCTAACTTCACAGGGTGCTAGCAACCTTTCACAGATGGAGCAATCCTCCACAGATTTTACATAAACTTTCTAAGTCAAGAACACTGAGTGTACTACACTCTTACAAGGTTGAAAAGAATGTGTTTTGGCTTTCGCAAAAAGCTACAAGAATTATCTCTCAAAGATAGATATAAAAATGAAGCTCTGATTTTTCTGTAAACTTCACACAGGAAAGACGGGCTTAAAGCTATACGTCTCAGTGTATAATTTCTGAAAGAGGATGTAAACAAAAATTGAAGAATACTTCTCACAGAATTTTTCAGAGAATAGATGTGAGTGATTATAGATCAAAGAATACTTTCTGATTTTTTTTTGTAACTTGTTTACATTAGAGGCTTTAGTATATATAATGAAACTTATAGCCGTTTATAGCCGTTGTATTCATTTGAATTTATAGTTGTTTATAGATGTTTATAGCCGTTGTATTCATTTGAATATCTTCCACTCCATCATTACTAATTTGAATATTGTCCACTTGAACCTTTTGGCCTGCTGTTGTGTTGGGCTGTTTGAACCTTTTGGTCTGCTGCTGTGTTGGGCTGTTTGAACCTTTTGGTCTGCTGTTGTGCTAGACTGTTTGAACCTTTTGGCCTGCTGCTCTGTTGGGCTGTTTGAACCTTTGTTTTGGGTTGTTTGAACCTCTGGTTTGGGCATTATTTTTGGGTTCAAATGAATTCCTGATTTAAGAAAATATTAAATACATTCAAACAATATTTAGGATAAAAGTTTATGTGAGAAATAATGGGACAAAATAAATTTTGATTCTATTTTTCTCTTTCAAATAAATTAAAACATAATTAAATAAATCATCAAAATAAATTTTGGATTCTATTTTTCTCTTTCAAATAAATTAAAACATAATTAAACAAATCATCAAAATAAAAAAGTCTAACACGTAGGAATTATTCTTACATGTTTGCGGCAGGATAACTAAGAATTCTCCAATGACGAAATTGATACAAAAGTGAATAGTATCATGTTGCCGCATAGCAGGCCAAGAAGACCAATTATTTCTTGAGCTTTTTGTAGTTTGCTTTTCATGCTCCTTTCGGATGCGACTAGCCCTACAGTTCAGACTCTCATGGTTCTAAATCTCTAATTTCACAGAATGCAATGTGAAACAGTGAAAACACAAAAAGAGTCCAAATTCGGTAATTCTTTTGGACAATCGATGTTTGAATTAAATGCCAAAAATGGATTGCTTTTCCAAATTTCAGAGTTGTCACCTAAATATTTTTGAAAAATTTAGGAAACCCGTGACTCGTGCCAATGGCCACTTATCTGTCATCACCAAAGTGTCTCAGCTTGGGAACTTAGGTACGATAGGGGAAGGCCATGAATTGAGCACCCCACTCGCTTGTTCCGGTTATTAGGCTAACATTACTATGTGTTGCACACAAATATTGACTAATTTGCAAAAGTTGGAATGCTTTGATTTCACGTTTTTTTTTTTTTTTTTTAAGATTGTTTTGAATGCGTGTCACTTAAAAAAGTGAGTCTGTATGTACATTTAATCAATTCATCCCAATTTTCACAATTAGCCTTCATCCACCGGCATTTAAATAGTGTATCATCTAAACAATTAGCCTCATGGAAAACATACTTGACATGGCAACACAAACATTTGATGCAAGATGCTAAAACAATAAAGTCAAGGCAAGCCAAACAAAGAAAAATGATTAGAAAATATGCATGCTCCTAACTAATGCAATATGACTAAATACAACGCACACGTTATGTAATTTTAATAGGCTCGGCTATGAACATGGCATATGATTCCATTCAAGACATGTGATGAATCACATATTCAAGCAATAAATTTAAACATTTGGTTAGTATGATGAGCCGAACCTTGGATGCATGCAAGGCAATGAATGCAAAGCATAAAAATGCTAATTGGAAAAATGGTGCTCTACACTACTATTATAAGCGAATAAGTAAAAGGGAGAAAGACGTGGGGTGAGGAAACATACACGTTATTGCATATTCACCCTCGTGCAAGAGGGTGCGAATAAATGTCTGAGAGTCCGAATTAAACTAACTATTACAAAACCAAATGAATGAATAAGTAACTAACTAGCTAAGCTATAAATAACTCACTAGCCAATCTATTACAACAAGATAAACTAACCATCTGACGAATCATTACTACAACAATATTAATTACAATGATAATAACTATAACCATTTTGAGATCATTAATTTACAATTTACAATGGAAGCATAAGGATGGCATACACGTAACGGCTTTAGAAGTAACTCTGTCTGCCTTCCTTGGAATCTATCCTGTTTCACCTTCAGTCACTACCCTCTGCTTCTGCAAAACACACTGCCTTACCAAAACATTGATGGCCGGCTGGCCCTCAATGAAGCCTGACCGGGCCCAAATAAGGCTAGCTGTGCGATAATTTTATGCAAAATCTCTGAGATGAAAACAGTGCAGACAGAATTTTCTGAGCTCTGTTTGTTCCTCTTACCCTTCTTTGTCATGGAAAGCCTCAAGAGAAGGACAAAGTCATTTCCGAAACCATCAATGAACAATTTGCTTGCTTGATGATTTCGGCTATGATTTGGATAAAAATCAATGAATGCAATGAATAACAACCACCCCTCCCCTTTATCATGGAGTGAGCTCAAAAGGAAGAGTAAAACACTTCAAGGGTCGTCAAAACACCATGGATTAACATGTGATGACTCTTGACACAATAGACTCGACATAACGTCCAGCTGAGCCCAAGCAATAAAAACTCATGTTTTTTATGTTGGTTGGTTCATTTTAAGCCAAATTCATTAGTTCTTGCCATTCTTTAATCCATTTGTCCAAGGTAATGATTACATCCACTAAATGAGAAGCATGTCAAATGGGAAGTGATTCTCAACATGAAAAAAAAAAAAAAGATCATGACGTTGACGATGAACCTCCGTAGAGATTAAGCCATTAAGCATAGATCTCTAGTTCATCTTTCGATTAACCATCAACCGGTTGAAACAACTCTTAAATGAAAGAAATGGATGGTAGGTTGCTTGTTAAAATGAGGCATCTTGACATGAAAATCAATTAAAGAAAAGCTAGAACAATATGCAACAAGCTATGTATAAGGACTTATGATACAACAAATGAACTAATCAAAACTTGAACCAATTAAACAACCTAGGACAACCCTAAAACAGCCCCTAATAGGTGAAAAATAGTGGCTCAAAGTGCATGAAAGGAGCCCAAAAAGTTAAACAACAAACAAAGAAAATAAGACTAGTAAGCAAGAACAAAGAGGGGTGGCTAACCCCTCCACCTTTGAAACCTGAAAGCGTGACTTTTAGCATCTTTTAAACTCTGAAAATCAATTTGGAGAACAAAGAAAATGGTGTAAAACAAGGATTTGAGGTATAGGTGAAAGTGTAAGAGAGAGTGTTAACTCTCTCTACCCTTTGGTAGCTATCCAAACCCAAACTTAGATACTTGAAAGAGGATCAAAAAAATACAAAAATAAAAGAACTTGATAGTAAATGACAAAAATGAAAGCGAGAGAGAAAATGGTAAGCTTATACCTCTTGAAGAAGGTAAGCTCTTTGTTTGTGAATCAAACTTGGTCCAAACACACTCTCAAGCTTGAATTGTGATGCTGAAGGCTCAACCAAGGTTCCCAGGTTAAGGTGTGAAGGTGTATATGGTGTATGGATATAGGTTAAAGGTGGAAAGCTTGCTCAAAGGTTGCTTACACAAGAAGAAGGAGCTCTCAATAAGGTGTATAAGCTTTTTAGAATATTTTCAACCCTCAAAATAAAGATACAACTTCGTCTTTATAGAATTTGAGCAAAAATGGCCATAAATATCTTAAAAAATAGATAGTTGACAGCTCCCGCCCAGAACAGCGTTCCTCGTTACCAAGGCATGGCCAGCCATAAATAGCCACGGCCAAGCCTCAATGTGATACCCTGTCTCTCTGCTTCAGACTCAACATAGGGTGACACAATGTGTAGAAATGGATTTCTGGGGTACAAACTGTGGGAATATGGAATATTTGGGATTGTTTTGAAGCATAATGATAGCCCTTTCGTTAAGACCTCGAACCACGCACAACACCGCTTTCAACATCAAGCATACCTGTGGAGAGGTAGATTTGGAAATACTCTTGTATCTTGATGAACGTTCGTGATCCTCTGATTGACACCTGAAAAAAAGGGATTAACACTCCGGTCGGGGGTGCCGAAATTAGCACTCTGACAGACAAGTTAGTATCTCTTAAGTTTGCTTGTAACTTAAGTTTCTAAGAATTTTCTCACATTCCTTTCTTTGGATGATTCTTCTCTATTTATATTTTTGTTTTGGGCCTCAAGGTTGGGCCCACCTTCAACCCTTTGCACGTTTATTTATTCAGCTTTTGTTCAACTGGTTCTTCGGCCGATTAGTCTATTCGGTTTTGTGATCGTCCAGGATAGAGTCGAATACAAATTTCATCCTTGACTGTCCTCATACCGTCATTCGGCTTTATTGCACGTATGCCAACAATATTCAACTCCCACAATTGCCCACCAAACATCCTATTAACGCTAGTTAGTCGGCATGTTTAGTTTCGAATGGCATGTTTGGTTTTGAACTTGAAAAGACAAGGAAAGAACGGCGGTTAACCCTATTCCAACGCATGTCAGAACACACGTTTTTTAGGCATCATTACATCTTCTTGCCTCTTTGTACACTTTCTTCATTTAATGTGATTTGAATTATGTTGTCCCTTTGAATGTAAGTTTTTTGAATACTCAAAGCTTGTGGTTTGCCTTTTGATATACCTCCATGTCGTGACCTCTGCAACTTCCTCCTGTCTCTCATTGTCTCTTCTACTTCTTGTAAGTTCTCTTCTCCTTCATTTCGAATCCCATTTCCTTGTTTATTTTTAGTTTTGCATAATCCTTAGACTAGCTAGGATGGCAAAACACTTGAAAGAACTCCTTTCTGCAGATTGAATTTCTGGTTTCCAACGCCATTATTCCATCCCCACGTCCATTTGTCACTTGTGACAGATAGCACCATTGATAAGGAGAGGACTGATGAAAGTACAATCATCTTTCCTCCCCTATCAGTTGCTGGGAGCGGAGTCTATTTTCCCCATCACCCATTTTTAAGGGCCGTCCTTCGCCACTGGGGTCTAATCCCTTCCCAACCTAATGTAAATTTTTTCTGAATCATAATGGGGATTATAGAGTTGAACCGTCGCCTTAGGATTAACCTTGGTATGCCTACAATTTGGCATTGTTATGCCTTAACCAAATCTTCTGGCCGGCAGGCACGCTACTTTCTCAAGGCCAAGGATACCGACCATCACTTAGTGACTATGCTTGCCAGTTCTGGCAAGCGTGTTGAAAATGTAATGGTCGTTGTCCGAGGAAACTGGAAATTCGACAAGGGTGAAGATCGCCTGGATCCCGTGCCAAGACGAAGAAGCGAACCAGGTGGCCGTATAGCTCCTTATTTTTTATTATTATATATTTATTCAACTTTCCTTCTATGTACTTACAGTTTTATTTGTGCAGGCAACGATTTGAAGAAAGTTTTGGTTTCAGCCAACGACGCTGTACTTGCAGAAATTAAAATCGCACTCCAATTCTTTGGCCGTCCAAGCCTTCAGAAACAAGGGAGGGCGGCCCACATTCTTTTGAGATACGAGCTGACTTACGCAATGTTTTTGATGGCAGACAACATTCCAATTCCAAGGGGTGAACAGTAGCTTACGGCCCTTATCTTCCCCAACTTAAAAAACCTAAGGCAGATTGGTTTGGAAGCCTCCGATTCAGAGCAGGTGGAAGAACAAATAGCCGAAGAGGCCACCGAGGAGCCGAACCAGTCGGAAGCTGAGGTAGACGAGGCTCTAAACTGGGCCTTTGAGGAAGTCGGCCTTAATTCATCCAACCCTCCGTCCACTTCAAACCGAGGGGACGTCTCTTTTGAAGACATTTTTATAGACTTAGGAGACCTTCCCTGCATGTTTCCTGAGAATATGGCTGGGGAGTCACTCACTCAACTTGCCAGAAAGAAAAACACCGAAAGGATGGCTGCGAAGAGGACAACCAAGGCCATCCGATCAGAAACTCCACCCGCTGCAGTCGCTGAGTCCTCTCTGCCTGTTATTGAGGAAGAAATGGCTCAAACCAAAATGGATGAGATGGAGCAAGCAGAACAGGGGGATCAGGAGGCTGAGCAAAGAAGGGAAAAGCACCCCACCGAGGGAGAAGCCGTCTCTGGTGAGGACCAAATCAATAAACGGCCGTGCATTGAGAAATTGGACTTGGTTGTTCCGTTCACTGTTCAACCAAGGATAAGGAATATAGTGATTGCCTCTGATGCGTCGGCTTTGAAGGACCCGGCTATTTGTCTTCAATTTATTAATGAAAATTCCTTATGCTTGTCTTTGCTATTTAGCCGAATAAATAGCAAATCGGCAGTTAACAATTTGGAAAGGTACATGAATATTCAATAAAATAACGAGTAAATCGGCTCAAGGCCTCGACGTCTGGCCGATTAGATTAATGAATTTGCCGGCGCAAGGGCTCGACATTTGGCCAATTAAAGTAATGAATCTGCCCTTACCCCAGCAAATGCATGAACTCACAACCTGATCGGCACAAGGCCTCGAAATTTGGCTGATTAGATTAATAAATCTATCATTGCCCCAACTACAGCTGGTGCATGAACTGGAACGCCGAATGATATTAGCTCATGGAGTGGCTGGGGCAAATGAGATGATCGGCATTAGGCCTGGACATTTGGCCGATTAGATTAATGAATCTGTCCTTACCCCAGCTAATGTATGAACTGGAACGCCGAATGCTATTAATTCATGGAGTGACCGGGGAACATGAGATGATCGGCGCCAGGCCTAGACATTTGGCCAATTAGATTAATGAATTTGCCCTTACCTCAGCTAATGTATGAACTAGAACGCCGAATGCTATTAATTCATGGAGTGACCGGGGCACATGAGATGATCAGCGCCAGGCCTAGATGTTTGGCCGATTAGATTAATGAACCTGCCCTTGACCCAGTTGGTGCATGAGCTGGGACGCCGAATATCGGTGGCTCATTGAATGGCTGGCACCCAACCTGATCGGCGCAAGGCCTCGACATTTGGCCAATTGGATTAATGAATCTACTGGCTCAAGGCCTCGACATTTGGTCGACATTTGGCCAAGTAGAGCCTGATCGAATTTGGGGAAAAATTTTGAAATTTAGCATTGATGAGATCGCCTCGAGGGTGCTGCACTCGTAAGGAACAAATGAGGTGGGTCCTAGGTGCGCGAAGGGGCCATTGTTGCGTTCAGAGCCAATAAATTAAGGGAGGAAAAAAGCACTGTGGATGACTATGGATGGCAAGAATATTATTCTTCAACAGTAGAAAAGAAGCGAGAACACTGGCGAAGTTGGATGCAGAGATGAATCAAGGTGGTGAGTCTACGCGCACGGGGAGTAGGACGTCGAGAGAGCGTGAAAAACGCTAGTACCCACGTCGTTGAAGTAGGTCGCCCAGAAGGGAAAAACAGCAACGGGCAACGCTCGAGAGGAGAAACCAGTGTGATGCCACGGCCGTTAAGTTTTGCAGGTTTTGTGGGGAACAAACTGATGATGGAAGCGGATTTAACTGTTCACGACCCAAATGTGGTAGTCGAGTTCGCTCAACAGATTTTTTCACCAGAAGTCCAGCAGTCGATGGTCGGTCGACCTAATTTCAAAGTGTTTTGGGAGGGCATTCATGGAGCGATAAAAGGGCTGTATACCGCCTATGAAATCGGCATACGTCTACGTGCTACGCAGCGGGCGATAGAGCAGAAGGATGAACGCTTTCAAAACTTAGAAGCTCGCATGCAGAAGGTTTAGTGTGAACTAAGAAAGGTCAAAACTTCCGAGACACAGTCGGCTGGCCAAGCTAACCCAATTATGGAAGAAAGGGTAACCCAACGGCTTATAAGTAATGCGATTGATAATCACGATACGGCAAGCATGTTTGCAATAGAGGCTGCAAAGACCAAGGCTTATGAACAAGGATTCCATGACGGCTGAAAAGTTGGGATAGATAAGACTAAGGAAAAGCTCGCCAAAGAGGTCTGCCGATGCGAGAATTGTGGATTTAAGCATGGCTAGATCAAGGCTCTCCAGGCCGCACAGGCTCTCTGGGCAGCAAGCGTTGATTCGGCGTTACTGTTATATCAGGGTCATCATTTTCCCTTCGTGACTTTCGAAGTCGAGAAGAGCGATGACGAGGGGAATGCTACCGAATAAAACTGAACAAATTGTACCGCTCTAACGTATATTGGAAGCGAATTATGTATTGTCGATTAATTCAATGAAACGCATTACTTTAAATGTTTACATGTTATTTCAATTTATGTTTATAAATCCAGCTATGATCATCTTCTATTTTTCGTCAACTGCGTTTATGCTTGTCAATCATAATATTCATGAATTCGGAGGATTATTCAGCCCAAACGTGATTTCCACGAAGCGCGCTTCAAATTCGAAGGCTTACTGTCTTCGCCAATCGTGATTTCCACAAAGGGTGCTCCGAATTCGAAGGCTTATTCGGCCCAAACGTGATTTCCACGAAGGGCGCTCCGAATTCGGGGGCTTATTGCCTTGGCCAATAATGATTTCCATGAAAGGTGCTCCGAATTCGGAGGCTTATTCTACCCAAACGTGATTTCCACAAAGGGTGCTCCGAATTCGGAGGCTTGTTGTCTTGGCCAATCATGATTTCCATGAAGGGCGCTCTGGATTCGGAGACTTATTTAGCTCAAACGTGATTTCCACGAAGGGCGCTCCAAATTCGGAGGCTTATTGTCTTGGCCAATCATGATTTCCACAAAGGGCGCTCCGAATTCGAAGGCTTATTCGGCCCAAACGTGATTTCCACGAAGGGCGCTCCAAATTTGGAGGCTTATTGTCTTGCCCAATCATGATTTTCACGAAGGGCGCTTCGAATTCGGAGGCTTATTCGGCCCAAACATGATTTCCATGAAGGGCGCTGCGAATTCAAAGGCTTATTCTTTTAGCCAATCGTGATTTCCATAAAGGGCACTCCAAATTCGAAGGCTTATTTGGCCCAAACGTGATTTCCATGAAGGGCGCTCTGAATTCGGAGGATTATTCAGCCCAAACCTGATTTCCACAAAGGGTTCAAATTTGGAGGCTTTTTGGCGAACAACTAACTGGGCCAAAGAGAACATTGTATTAAAAACGAAACATGTACATGGTGAAAAATCGAAACAAGTTGTCTTGCCGTACAAGTTAATGATAAAATTTGCGCAAGTGTGTGGAATTCCACGGACGCGGCAGGCTTCTTCTATCCATGTCTTTAAGCCGATATGCCCCTGTCCTTGCGATTGAGCTAATCTGATAGAGGCCGTCCCAGTTGGGACCTAATTTTCCGTCAACGGGAATCCTAGCAACGGGTAGCACTTTCTTGAGGACCAATTCTCCTGGTGTATAACAGCATAACTAAACACGCTGATTATATGATTTAGCGAGTTGTTGCTGGTACCGTGCCATGGAAGCAAGGGCACGGTCTCGGAGTTCTTCAATCAAAGTCAAATCCAAGGCCAACATCATGTCATTTCAACCCATGTCAAAAACTTTTGATTTCAAGGTTGGAAGGCCGATCTCCAAGGGAATGATTGCCTGAGTTCCGAAGCACAGAGCAAACGACATTTCCCCAGTGGATCGCCTTGGAGTAGTGCGATGAACCCACAACACGTCTGGCAATTCTTCGACCCATCGGCCTTTAGCTTTCTCTAGGCTTTTCTTGATGCCATCCAGAATAACCTTGTTGGTGGCCTTCGCTTGACCATTGCTTTGAGGGTAAGCCAACAAAGAAAAGTAGGGCTGTATACCGCAAATGTTACACAATTCTCGATACACGCCACAATCAAACTAGGCACCGTCATCTGAAACAAGTGGTCGAGGTATGCCGAATCTCGTTATGATGTTTCTCCATACGAAACACTTAATATCGGAATCTCGAATATGTGTCAGTGTTTCCGCTTCGACCCTTTTTGTGAAATAATTCATCACAACAATTAAGAATCACCTGTTGCCGGGGGCCCGTGGCAATGGTCTAACGATATCGAACCCCCATTGAGCGAACGACCATTGACTAGTGATAAAGTGTAACTCCTTGGCAGGAAGATGAGTCAAGGGGGAAAACTTCTGGCATTGCTTCCACTTCTTGACATAAAATTCTGTATCGGTTCGCATGGTCGGCCAATAGTTCCCCTGAGTTATGGCTCTGTGGGCTAGAGAACGTCCGCCGGAGTGGGCACCACAACTACCTTCATGTATTTCAGACAAAAGTTCTTTGACTTTATCCGAGTGAACACATTCTAAGTATAGCCCAGAAAGAGATTTTTTGTAGAGTTTCCCTTGCGGATCCAAGTGGTATCGGAGGGCTTTGTTTCGCAGTTTATGTGCTTCTTTCCTATCGATCAGGAGCTACTCCGAAGATAGGAATGCGGCGATAGGATCCATTCAACTTGGACCCGATTCGACAACATTGACATGAATTGATTCTAAAGAGGCAATACTTAGCTCAAGGACGAACCCAACTCCAATTGTCTGCTTAATTTCTGAATTGATGGCAGAAGCTAAGCAAGCCAGGGCGTCGGCATGCGTGTTCTAATCCCTAGTTATTTGATTTAGTTCATGGTAATCAAATTTCACAAACAAAGAATTTTCTGTTTTCATATAGGCTGCCATGCGGTCATTTTTGGCTGCATATTCCCCTTTCAACTGGTTGATTACTAGTTTTGAGTCACAGAAAACAAGCAAACGCCGCGCACTGAGGTGAAGTGCATTTCGTAGGCTGGCTAACAGTGCTTCGTATTTGGCCTCATTGTTCGATGCATCGAAGTCTAATTTGATGGCCTGTTCGATTATTGCCCCTTCGGGGATCATGATTACTATGCCGACCCCACTGCCACGCTGGTTGGAAGACCCGTCGCAATACATCTGCCAAACATCACAAACATACATTCTCCAGTTGGGCTGGGTTTGTAATTGATCAGATTCAAAATCGGCGAGGGATCCTGTGAATTCGGCGACAAAGTCAGCGAGTATTTGCCCCTTGAAGGAAGTTCTAGGTAAAAACTGGATATCATATTGGCCGAGTTCCAGAGCCTATTTGAAAACGTGCCCTGATGCTTTCGTACTGCAGAGTGCCGACCGGAGGGGATAATCCGTTAGTACCCCAATGGCGTGCCCCTGAAAGTAATGCATCAGCTTTCTTACAGCCATGATGAGGGCAAGGATAAGCTTTTCCAATGGAAGGTAAAGTGTTTCGGCATCGGCCGTTGCTTTGCTCATATGGTAAACCGATCGCTGCTCCCCAAGTTCTTCCTTTAACAATACGGCGCTGACCACCCGGTCGAATACCGCCAGATACAAAATGAGGGGATCGCCTGCCGCAGGTGTTGCCAAGTGTGGTACTGATCGGAGATAGGATTTTAAGCCATCCAAAGCGGCCTGGCATTCGGGTGTCTAGTCAAATGCCCTACCTTGCCGAAGTGTGTGAAAGAATTGTCGGCAGCAATTTATGGATCGGCCAATAAATCTGTTGAGTGCAACAGCCATTCCCATCAACTTCTGAACATGTTTTACTGAGTGAGGGGAGCCAAGCTCTAGAATCGCCATTATTTGCTTCGAGTCGGCTTCGATTCCGCTATTATTAACGATGTAGCCAAGGAATTTGCCGGATCCAATGCCGAATTCACACTTTGAGGCGTTCAGCTTCATTTTATACTTTCGAAGGATGCCAAATGTCTCTGCCAGATCGGCTGGATGAGAGTGCTTTTCCTTGGATTTGACCACCATATCGTCGATGTATACTTCCATAGCACAGCCGAGTTATTCCTTGAACATTGCAGTCACTAGTCTCTGATAAATTGCCCCACATTCTTCAGCCCAAAAGGCATGACCTTGTAACAATAGGTCCCTCTTGGGGTGAGGAAAGCGGTTTTTTCTTGATCCTCCGGATGCATGGCAATTTGATGATAGCCCCTACAGGCGTCCAAGAAGCTCATACGTTGATGATTTGCCATCGCGTCTATGAGTTGGTCTATTCTGGGCAAGGAAAAACAGTCTTTGGGACAAGCCTTGTTTAAGTCCGTAAAATCCACACAAACACGCCAAGAGCCATTCTTCTTCTTGACAACCACAGTATTGGACAACCATGTAGGATAGGTTACTTCTCGAATTGCCCCGGCGTCAAGTAACCGATCTACTTCTTCAACAACGGCCTTAGTATGCTCCGCAGCTGACCACCGACTTCTCTGAATAATTAGCTTACATTTTGAATCAACGTGTAAGCGGTGTTGGGTCATTGATGGATCCTGTAACACGTCCGCGAGGGACCCTGCTACAGTTCGGACTCGATTTGTGCCACGGTTCTTAATCTTGAACCAAATAGTCCAAATCTGGCAAATCGTTTTGAGAAAACAGATTTTAGGAAAGAAGTGCCAAACATGGACTGCTTTGCCAGATACAGAGTCACCACCTAAATATTTTTTATGGGGGAATTTAGGAAACCCTGACTCAGTGCTGAAGGCCACATGTCCGTCATCACCAGAGTTGCCTCGGCTCGGGAGCTAGGGTACGATTGGGGAAGGTCAGCTATGAGCACCCCCACTCGCCCGATCAAAGATCAGCGTCCGAAGACCGGCCTCTACTAACCATGATATCCGATTTTGAAACGTTATGTGTTCTTATTCCAGTTATTGCCTAGAATTACTATGTTATGCGCACAGCAAACAAGTATAGACTAGATTGCCTAATTTGGAAACAAGCATTGCACATCCGTTTGTTTTGAAAAACGCTTTGGAATTTGCTACTCGCAAGTAGGCTAAAATACGGATTTCAACGAGTTTTCCCAACTCAAACAATCCAACCTTCACCCACAGGCATTCAAACAATTTATAACACATAAGCATCTAGCCGCATGGAAAACATACGTCATGGCAACACTCACACGCATGCGACATGCTAAAGCATAAATACTTACATCGTACTCCGTGCTAAAAGCAGGAACATGTTAGCAATCAATGCATGATCCAAGTCCATGTTAAGTGCTTAATGCAACGCATACGGAATGTCACTAGAGTAGGCTCGGCTAGTCTATGAATGACATGTGAAAATGCACAACTAACACGTATTCAATTCGGAATTTGAAATACAGATGTAGTTAGAATGATGCGCCAAGCCCGGTGTGTGTAAAACAAATGAATGAATGCACGCATGCATTGCATTGCATGAGGTATGCTAATTTAAACGTGCCTAATACTAACCATCAAAGCAGGTAAATAAAAGGGAAGAAAAAAGTGGGGATTGGAAGACATACACACCACTCACACACACTTATTACAGATTTGCCCTCGCCCGGAGGGACCAAATAAATAATACAAATTAATTAACTACGCAAGCTAATTAAATATTACAAATTGCCTAATTAGTTAACAAACTAATTTAAACTAGGAAAAGCAGTAAACCGCCTCGGGAGGAGAGCCAGATGCAGCGCATGCTCGGGTCCCGCTCGGAAGTGCACAGCCATGCATAGTCTGCCTCTGTTTTCCCTGCTCTGCCTCTCTGAAGACTGCCAGTCTCAAGGATGCTTCTATGGATACTGGGAATCACCACCGGCTGAGTAGAATTACCACCGGCAGTTAATTGTGGTCACCGGCACAAAATTAATCCATCGGCTGGTGATTTAATGCCGGTCGGCAATGTATACTGCCGGCGGCAAAGAATGCCTGCAGAACCTGCAACTCACAGCAGCAGAGGACAGAACTTGCATGGCAATACAATTCAAGCAATGTATGCACCAATCATGCCCCCTATCATTGTTTGTAACTCAAAAGGGCATGTGTCTCGATTCTCGGACCGCCAATCACACATTTCCATGCATGACGGCCCAAAGAATCAAATGTGCAACTTTTATGTCAAATGAAATGCAAACCAAACAAATGAACCAAGGCCCAATTCCTATCACCAAGTCAAGGAACAAGGCATGCATGCAAGATGTAATGCAACCTAGGCATGCAAGCTAAGGGTGCAACATGGCATGGCAAGACACTTATGCAAGCATACAAGCAAACATGAGGCAATGCAAACTGATGAAAAGGTGGACTTATACATGAGTTAGGCAACTCTAATAGGCCTAAAAACGTGGTCATAGTGCTATAAAATGAGGGCTAAATGACATGCAAACATGCATGCACACAAGGACCAACACTTAAGCATAAAAAGGCAATTCTCAAGCACACTTGAAAGAGGCATAACATGGACAATTAGCATGCAAGGTAAGCATTGAAAATCATGTTACAAAGGGTGCTAAGCCAATTAAACAAGACAAACAAGGCATGCAAACAAAGCCAAAAACCTAAGGCAAGCCAAGACGCTTAAACCAAGACTAAATCAACCAAACCTTACAAGGCTAAGAGGACTTAAAATAGGTCTAGTGCAGGCCTAAACAACACAAAAGGGGCACCTAGATGGCATCTAAATGGCTCAAAATCAAAAGCATGCACAATGACCGAAACATGGAGCATGCAAATCAAGCTTCCAAAGCCTCAAAGAGGTGTCCAAAGAAAGCATACAAGCATGTCAAAGGGACTGAAATTATGCTATAAATGATGCCAAATCATTAGAATAAAGCAAGTAGTACATGCTACATGCTCACACACTTGAGGCCAACAAGCCAAAATGCAAAGGGGGCCTATAATGCATGCCATGGCCGACCCAAACAACTATGGACAGAACTCTAGCATGGCAAAAATAAGTACACAAGCTTCACAAAACTAGACCTAAAACATGCTAGAAACAAGGCTAACAACCTAAGGCATATTAAGGCAATAACAAGGCATTACAAGGTAGATATGCTAAGCATGCATGGTGTACAAAACCAACAAACAACAAGGTTATATCATGGCATAATAAGCATGGAAAATAGCCAAGACATGATCAATACACACTCTAACATGATGCTCTCTCAAGAGGCCAAAAATGGTCCCTTTCAAGGACAACAAGGAGAGGGGGTGGCCTCCCCTTTTGGAGACTTCAAGGCACCATCTCCGCCATTGAAATCCCTCAAGATTTCAGTGGTGAGGAGGACCAAACACCAAAGTCTCGAAACTTGCTCAAAATAGCACAAAATGGGGCCTTTCAAGGCCTAAGAGGGGTCAAACACACTCCAAACCACAAAACACTCTTAATAGACAATCAAGAGGGCTAAAAAACAGAACTTTTTTGTATTGTACACCAGGCTCAAAAATGATTTTAAGACAGGTAAAATACAATGCAAAAATGGGGAATAAATAGACTAGTTTCTTACCCTTGAAGACCCCTTCAAAAATGGTGCTCCAACAGCCCTCCTTGGCTTGAATCCAACTCTGAAACACCAAAAATCAGCCTCTTAGAACCTCAGTAGCTAAGTGAAGGTGAAACACTATGTGTTTGTGTGCAATAGTAAGACACAAACACACTTAAACACACATAAGAGGGAGATATAGAGATAAAATGTGTATGGATTCTAGCCCTAGAACTCAAACCCCTAAAAATGGCTGTCTAAACTCTCTAAAATGTCTCAAGTGTCTAACCCTTAAGGCCAAGAGAGAAGACTCTCTTTTATAGAGCCTTTTGTCTTGTAAAGCTTACAAGACAAGCTTCTAAAGAGAGAGATCCCTCCATACACGTGTATGGAGGGGAGCCAAATGCAAGACAGCTGTGATAAAATATCTGCAAAAGCAGATGCACAGTAGTCGGCCGGCAAAGATGCCATTTTGGCAAAAGTGAGTGTCGACCGGCAACAAATAGTGCCGACCGGCAACAAAAAGTGCCGATGGCAGCAAAAACCAGCCGGTGACCTCTAGCCACTGCCGGTGGTATGTGGAGATGCCTCACAAGGCAGTCCCTACCCCTCCAAGGTAAAACACAAGTGTTTGGTGCAAAACCAGACACAAAACGGTCAAGTTCGGAGATCCCTGAGGCAGGGCGCATAGCCGAGACTCCGGGAACTCCAAATGAACACAAACATGGATGATCACTGAGTGTTCAAACGATGACGTCCAAGTCTTGAGGACGGTCAAAAATAGGGTGTCTACAGTTGCCCCTCTTTGACAGAGCTCGGAAGTCATAACAATGACGGGAGTGAATGTCAAAGCCCAGAGACGACCCATTTTTGACAAGGCCGAAGACTCAGACAAACATGCAAGACAAACAAGGTTGCGCCCGAAGGCAGGGGCAAAATGCAAGACAATGCACGAAGCCGAGCATAACTTATGATCACGCAATATATACAAAACAATGTATAAATAATGCAAATGAAAATGAAAATGCAATGCAATTGAAACAATGCGAACAATATGCAAAGCAATTGAATCATGATCCGATCACGGGTGGTTCGAAACCACACTATGTCAAATAGATTCATGGAGGTAACAAGTCTGTCTACCATAGAACAGTCTACTGAACTATGAGTAATGTAGACGGACGCAAGAACAAGTATTTGGGGGGAATTGACACAAGTGGGGAAACGACCCGCTGGGAAAGGACTACGATCCTAAAGCTGGATGCAAAATTACACTATAATACAATATATATACGGATATGCTGGGGAGATGGCAATGGACATTGCACGCGGGCCAAACCAAATCTTGCCTAGGAAGGGCATGTACGCATACAAGCCATGTCTAACATAGAAACGGTCCACTGAACTATGCTTCGACACGAAAAGTATGGGCACATACCAGACCAAGCTCAACATGGAAAGGCGCGAGCCATAGGCGGAGGGGATGCAGTGAATGCATGCAAATAACAATGTAGTGGATATGGCGCGTGGGCCAAACCAAATCTTGCCTAGGAAGGGCAATGTACACGTACAAGCCGCGTCTAACATAGAACGGTCCACTGAACTATGTTTCGACGTGAAAAGTATGGGCACATACCAGACCAAGCTCAACATGGAAAGGCGCGAGCCATAGGCGGAGGGGATGCAGTGAATGCATGCAAATAACAATGTAGTGGATATGGCACGCGGGCCAAACCAAATCTTGCCTAAGAAGGGCATGTACACGTACAAGCTGCGTCTAACATAGAACGGTCCACTGAACTATGTTTCGACGTGAAAAGTATGGGCACATACCAGACCAAGCTCAACCATGAAAGGCGCAAGCCATAGACGGAGGGCGATGCAATGAATGCATGCAAATAACAATGCAGGGATATGGCACGCGGGCCAAACCAAATCTTGCCTAGGAAGGGCATGTCACACATACAAGCCGCGTCTAACATAGAACGGTCCACTGAACTATGTTTCGACACGAAAAGTATGGGCACATACCAGACCAAGCTCAACATAGAAAGGCGCAGGCCATAGACGGAAGGCGATGCAATGAATGCATGCGACCTACAATGCAATATCTACAAATATGCAATGATGCATGGAAATTGATACAATGGATAAGGCACGCAGACTAAACCAAACCTTGCCTAGGAAGGGCATGTACACGTACAAGCCGCGTCTAACATAGAACGGTCCACTGAACTATGTTTCGACGTGAAAAGTATGGGCACATACCAGACCAAGCTCACACTCGGAAAGGCGGAAGCCATAGATGGAAGTGATGCAGTGAATGCATGCAAGCTATAATGCAATAGAAATGGATACAATGGATATGGCACGCGGGCCAAACCAAATCTCTCCTAGGAAGGGCATGTACATGTACAAGCCGTGTCTAACATAGAATGGTCCACTGAACTATGTTTCGACGTGAAAAGTATGGGCACATACCAGACCAAGCTCAACATGGAAAGGCGCGAGCCATAGATGAAAGGTGATGCAGTGAATGCATGCAAGCTATAATGCAATATGCACTATGTTCTAATGATGCATGACAATGCAACTATTTATGACGATGCGTGACAATGCAACTATATTTTTTGTTTTGTTTTTGTTTTTGAAATGCAAATGATGTATAAAATGTATGTTGCATGAAATGCGCGACAACATGCGGCTTTAAAATACATGTAATATGCAACTTATCAGAAGTCGTTCAGGCACGACAAAC
>NW_021025286.1:653455-712764 GCF_004153795.1 Camellia sinensis
ATATATATACGGATATGCTGGGGAGATGGCAATGGATATGGCCTGCGGGCCAAACCAAATCTTGCCTAGGAAAGGCATGTACACATACAAGCCGTGTCTAACATAGAACGGTCCACTGAACTATGTTTCGACGTGAAAAGTATGGGCACATACCAGACCAAGCTCAACATGGAAAGGCGCAAGCCATAGACGGAGGGCGATGCAATGAATGCATGCAAATAACAATGCAGTGGATATGGCACGCGGGCCAAACCAAATCTTGCCTAGGAAGGGCATGTACACATACAAGCCGCGTCTAACATAGAACGGTCCACTGAACTATGTTTCGACACGAAAAGTATGGGCACATACCAGACCAAGCTCAACATAGAAAGGCGCAGGCCATAGACGGAAGGCGATGCAATGAATGCATGCGACCTACAATGCAATATCTACAAATATGCAATGATGCATGGAAATTGATACAATGGATAAGGCACGCAGACTAAACCAAACCTTGCCTAGGAAGGGCATGTACACGTACAAGCCGCGTCTAACATAGAACGGTCCACTGAACTATGTTTCGACGTGAAAAGTATGGGCACATACCAGACCAAGCTCAACCTGGAAAGGCGGAAGCCATAGATGGAAGTGATGCAGTGAATGCATGCAAGCTATAATGCAATAGAAATGGATACAATGGATATGGCACGCGGGCCAAACCAAATCTCTCCTAGGAAAGGCATGTACATGTACAAGCCGTGTCTAACATAGAATGGTCCACTGAACTATGTTTCGACGTGAAAAGTATGGGCACATACCAGACCAAGCTCAACATGGAAAGGCGCGAGCCATAGATGAAAGGTGATGCAGTGAATGCATGCAAGCTATAATGCAATATGCACTATGTTCTAATGATGCATGACAATGCAACTATTTATGACGATGCGTGACAATGCAACTATATTTTTTGTTTTGTTTTTGTTTTTGAAATGCAAATGATGTATAAAATGTATGTTGCATGAAATGCGCGACAACATGCGGCTTTAAAATACATGTATAATGCAACTTATCAGAAGTCGTTCAGGCACGACAAACATCAAAGGACTTGCACCTTTAGAGGATTTAGGGTCTCCTAGACCGTGTAGATTGCACAAGAAATGCATAACAATGTAGGTAAACTGCACACGTCAATGCACCGAAGGTTTTGCACCTTCCAAGGATTTAAGGTCTCCTAGACCGTGGATATACCTGTGCGGCTCGTCTGGTTGCACCAACCTCAAATGAACCGTACATACAATATCGTGCCTGAAAAGAAAACAAACTTAACAAGTACAACGCATATCAATGTATTTGAAAATGCGTGACAACGCAAAGCAAGCGGGAAGCATAACAATGTTGTGAAAGCACAGATATGTAAGTGGAGCACGCGGTCTACGCAGGCAACAAAATCGATCATAAGCATGCGGTCTACGCAAGTAATGAAATTGAACATAAGCATGCGGTCTACGCAAGTCAAAACATGCGGTCTACGCAGGTAATGAAATTGAACAATCATGCAAAATGCAATGAGATGCGCAAAATAGCGCGATGGAATGCAATGCACAAAACAGTGTGATACGCTAAACAGCGCGATCGATATGCAATGCACAAAACAGTGTGATTGATTTTGAAATGCACAAAACAGTGCGATTGATTTTGAAATGCACAAAACAGTGCGATTGATTTGAAATGCACAAAACAGTGCGATTGATTTGAAGTGCACAAGACAGTGCAATTGATTTGAAATGCACAAAACAGTGCGATAGATATGAAATGCACAGGGGGGCAACTTTTGAGTTTCGTAAAAGTCAAAAGGATACGAAAAGGATACACCTTGCACGAATTCGAGTGCCACGCATAGAAGACACGACCCGATGTCAAAACAGAGGCCGGTTAAGCGTCGGAAGTGCACTGTTTTGCACTGTTTTGAGCACTAAAGGCCGTGGACCCCACAAATAACTCAAACAAGGGTGTAGAAGGCTCCAAAATCACTGTAGGAGGTTACCGGATGCCCACCGGCCATCAAAATACATCACCGGCCGTCCATCGGCCATCATACAATTTCATCGGCATAATATTTTTTCGACCGGCAAAGAGTGTGGCCGACCGGCAAAAACTCCCTGTATCGGGGCAGTTTTGTCATTCCACTTCGGGTCTTTTAAAATAGGGTTCCTAATCCTATTTTCTTCACTTCTCTTTGGTCGAAAATCCCCTCTCTCTCTCTCTCTAGAGCATTTTCCTCCCTCGATTCTCTCCTTTTCTTGCGTTCCAGCTCCCATTTCGTTGTTTGATTCGCGATTTCCTTCGCGTTTCGGACATTTTCAACCGAACGAAACTTCGTTTCGGTGTTTCTTTCTTGATTTTCGCCACTCGGGGGTTGTTTCCCTCGAGTTTTTCTCGATACCGGTACCTTTTCCGCATTCCAACTTTTCCGCCCTTTTTCGACCCTCTCGGGGTTTGATTTTTTGTTGACTTTTCGCTGACTTTTCGCCTTCTCGCCTGATTTTTCGCCTTCCGGCCATTTTCACACTCTCTTCGAGATGGCAGATGATCTTCCACAGGGCGGGGCTCCTCCAGAGCTCGAGATGGATCTCGAGGCCGAGCCCTTGCCACTCCGTATCCGACCGTTCCATCCGGAGACCTACAGGCCTGCAGTTCACGAGATGCTCCCCGACGGGCTATGCCAGTTCCGGAGCTTCGAGAGGCACGTGCCACGCGAGCTACTACTGCGTGAGCCTACCTCCCACCTATCCTTCGGCGCTTCCGAGGTAACTTTTCTTCTCTGCTTTACTTTCTGCAATGTAGATGCAAAACTGCCGTAGCTGGTTATGCTCTTTAACTGCTTAATTCTGATATGCTGTATACCGTAGTTGATTGTAAACATACGTGCAACTGATATCTGTTTAAGACTGACACATGCACACACACTGCACTGGCTTCGAATCACCCAAACACACGGTGCACACTGTATTTCACTGCATACACACTGGCACCTGGTATTGGCTTGAGTCTGAAAATATGCACGCATGCTACACTGTACTGAACTACCCAAACACGCTGACACATCACACGTTGTAGTTCACTGTAAGCACACCGGCACCCAACGTCTGTTCGAATTTGAAAACATGCACACATGTTGTATACTTCTATGCTTCTTAAACTGCATTTTGAATATTGCCTTGCAATTGTTGTTGTTTTGTTTTGATTACAGGGGGATTCCCATACCATCCGCGGGTATGGGAACATCGTCGCTCGGGAGTGGTACCACGAGCTGCCAGGTGCGGTTCGCGACATCGTCGACGAGGCCGGCTTTGGCATTTTCTACAGGGGGCTCTCTCGACTGACTACCTGCAGGCCCTTGCTCGCTGCTCTTGCGGAGAGGTGGTGGGATACCACCGACTCCTTCCACTTCTCCGTCGCAGGGGATATGACGATGACCCCTTACGACTTCTCGATGCTTACTGGCATTGGGGTAGGGGGTGATCCGATCCCCTTCGACACGAATATAGACGAGTGGGACGCTGCCCAGCTGTACCTGCTTGGCGCTCAGCCTCCCCTCACTTGAGCGGGATTCGTCAGGTATTCCTGGTTCGAGAGCAGTTTTCAGGTTCGGCCGGCCTTGGCAGAGGAGGCGCAGATGTCCCCGGAGGAGATGCAGCTGTCCCCGGAGGAGGTAGACCAGTACGCGCGGGGCTTCATTATGTTCCTCTTCGGGACGACTCTCTTCGCCGATCGGGCGAACACCGTGCCTTTATGCCTGCTGAGCGCGCTGGTGGACGTCAGGCAGATCCGCCATTATGATTGGGGGGGCGCCGCTCTGGCCACTTTGTATGGTTATATGAGCTCTTCTTCCCGCCTCAGCGGACAGCTCCTTGGTGGCTACTGGCGAGCGTGGGAGGTACGTCATCTTCCCTTTTTACATTTCTGCTTCCTGCTTTCTGTATTCTGTACACTGCACATATACTGTACACTGCCCCATACTGACTGTACACTGCACACCCGGCACACATATACTCTGCTTTACACTGACTGCACACCGCACATACTGTACATTCTGCACAATATACTGCAGAACACACGGTTCTGCTATTTCTGCTTTAATTTGTATTCTGTCTTATCTGATAGTCATACTGATATCTATTCTGTAGTTATGGGTGTATGCCTACTTTCCTAGGCTTGCCCCAGTACCCGATGAGGAGATCCCGCTCGGCGTCCCCTTCTCTCATCGCTTCGACGTGCGATGTGTGCGGAGACCACGGGAGTCTCTTACTTTCTTCCGCCAATACTTCAACACCATCACCGCCGCGGAGGTATGTTCAACTTTAGAGTTTATTATTATTTTGTCTTTGCTTCGCACCATATATTTTCAATAACGGTAGATAATAAACTGCATTTCATTTTCAGATCACCTGGCAGCCCTGGGCGCCGTTACCGGCTGTGGTGAGGGATCACTATGAGGGCACGGAGGAGACTGCCCGTTGTCGGATCTTGTTGGAGGGCCCGGTCTATCGGGCTTCGTACCTGGGTGAGCGTTTCTTGCGTCAGACCCTAGGTTTACCGGAGCAGATAGTTCTGGGTCCGCCTCCTACGCATATGAGGCATACAGAGTGGTTCTCTCTTGAGCAGATGAGGGACTTCACCGTCGACTGGAGTGAGGAGCATCACAGAGGCGAGGGCGACTACGCAGAGTACGTCCGGACCTATATTATGAGACCCTTGAGCAGTGGTCGCCGAGCTGAGGGGGAGAGGCCAGCAGCGCCGGCAGCTGGAGCGGGAGTTGGGGCTGGAGCGGGCACATCGAGGAGGGCTCGAGGGCACGGCAAGAGCGGAGCTCGGGGGGACGGGGGACCAGTTGGCCTGTTCTGCCCACTTCACTGACTTTCCGAGGGCAGGGTAGGGCGACCTATCAGATCCCCTTCGCCCCTCCACCAGCTGATCACGAGTTTGTCGGTGTCCCCGACTTGCCTCCGGTATGTATTACTGCATTTTTTGTACAGTCATTTCATTTCAGTTTATTTGATATTCCACAGAATATTGATGCATCCGATATTTTTGCAGGCTTCTTCCGAGTACACCCGGCAGTCATTGGAGATGAATGCCTCCATGATGGGGATGTTGCAGCGGACCTTTGATCTCCTGGCCCTCTACAACATTCCGGTATGTTTTTCTGATCACGGTCTCAAATCACTCACAAGCTGATTCATGTAATCTGATGCACGACACAACACCTGACACACTAATCTCACAGCGTCTGATACACTGTATACACTGCATTCTGCACTGTACTCTGCACTGATAAACTGCTCACGGCATTCACACACTATACTCATACACTGCATCCTGCACTGATAAACTGCTCACGGCATTCACACACTGTACTAATACACTGCATCCTACACTGATAAACTGCTCACGGCATTCACACACTGTACTCATACACCGCATTCTGCACTGATAAACTGCTCACAGTATACTGATGCATTTGCCTTTTGTGTACTTTTTCAGCCTCCCTTCCAGATTCCTGGGGTAGGAGGTGCTCCAGCTGGACCTTCCGTCCTTGCCCGAGGGAGAGATAAGGAGGGCAGAGTATTCCCCCGCACCAAGGCGGGGTGCACTCATGTCGGGAGTAGTTCGCGGGCTCCCGTCCCTGATGATGATGATGATGAGGATGACGAGTCGGAGGCGGAGGTAGAGTCGAAGGCAGAGTCATCGGAGGAGGAGACCGGAGGCGGCACTAGCTCGGGCTCTGATGACGATGCTGATGATGCTCCTGGACCTTCGTCCAGGAAGAGGACTAGGACAGACGGATAGCCCTCGGAGTCGCTTGACATGGATGCAGATTTTTGTTGTTTTTTTTCTTTTTTGTACTTTTCCTTTTTGTTTGTAGTTAGGATACTTTGTACTGCTGTAGGCAGATTTTTGTTTTCCTCAAAACTTTGTACTTAAAAGGGTTTATGAAATGAACAAACTTTTTGTTTAAAAAGTGTTACATTTACATATCTCATGTATTGCATCGCATCACATCATGTTACACCTTAATGTAAATGAAATTGATCTGTGGTCTGAATGTTGAACACTTGCATTGTAATAACAAGGTAACCAAACCAAGTAACAGCAAAGCAACCCATACAAACCACTGCTTAACCTGAACACACGGTCCATACTCTGCTGAGGATTAATCTGCATACAGCCCATAACCCAGCACTTGGTTTATTCTGCACACAGCAAACTTTAAACACAACAGCCCAATCTGACAAGACGGAGCTCAAAGATGGAACCGGTTGGAGTTGAAGCACGCTCAAGTATAGAGAATGGCACAGCATTCTGAGTATAAACGATTTTTGAAATTGAATAAGGGTTTTTCAAACCGGGGTATCGAGCCTACAACTGGACACAGCGAGAAGGACTCAAACGAAAGGGTGCACGACCTAAACACAATGAGACACGCTCGGAAAAGACCAAGAACAAAAGACGAGACCGACAAATCGAAAAGACACAACACACAGACGCGTCAACGAAAACGAGGGACCTCAGATCACGAGGAGCCAGTTTCTCTGGGTATTGTTTCCCACCCTTTCTGATTTGTGATTCTCCCATCACTCAACCCTCAAGCTCGGTTTTTCCTCTCGAAATCCTTTTTCTTACTTTTCTCTCAACTTACACCTCTCTATTCTTTATTCTCTCATTTTCCGCCCCTCCCCAGGGTGATTAATGAATGAATAGGAAGTTGCAGGTTCATGCCCAATGCCGTTAGCTCACGGCTATTTCTTCTGGTGGGTAGAGTGCCCTTCTGGAAAGTATGTTGACGACGGGGGGGGGGGGAGACAGAACGCCTGGCTCAACTGTGCCCTTAGTTCATCACTTTGACCATTTTTTCATTTTGGTTTTCTACTAAACAGTTTTGATCAAAATAAGAGTTGGATTAACGTACTTGTTCGATTTTTGATTTGAAAACCATGCGAGTCAGACTATGAGGACTGAAAATTTTCCTTTTTTGGGTCCAAGAGAATGGTCCAGTTTTGGAAAATGGAATAGTTTTCGAGAAAATAGTCAACCTCAGTAAAAAATTTCAAAAACTATTTTGCAAACAGTCAATGCTCGACGAGCATGGAACTTACTCTTTGAGATGCGCAACCTCGGATCGGAGGCAATGGAAAATTGCCCCTGGCTTGAAAGGGGCGGATGGCAATGAAAAGTTGCCCCTGGTTTGAATGGCGGCTCGCGACGGCTCGTGGCAATGGAAAGTTGCCCCTTGTTTGAATGGTGCCACAGCATTCCGCAAACAGTCTTCATTTGGTCGAACTCTTGGACACAGAGATGACGAAGACGGTCACAACAAATATATGGACACAGTCGCCTTGGAAGCGTTGGCGACTGGACTTTCGGATGAAATCGAAACCATTGCATGGACTGAGACGCTATGAAAGCGTTGGGGGCTGGACTTCATGAAGAAGTTGCCTACGTATCCCAAACATGGGAATCAAGCCTTACGTAGTTCCGGTTAAGGTACACTCGGGTATTTTAACCTTCACTTTTCAGGCTCTAACTTTTGCCAAGGCGCCCAATGCGGGTTTTCGACCTTGCGAGCTTCTTTTTTTTATTCATTTTCTTTTGTTCATTTCTTTTCTTTTCTTTTCTGCATTTTTTTTTTCATTCTTTTCGCTTCTTTTTTTTTCTTTTCTTTCTTCTTTTTTTTTGTATTTTTGCTCTTTTTTTTTTTGCTTGCTTTTTTTGTATTTTTTCTCTTGCTCTAACTTTTGCATGGGTCGCCCTTCCGGGTTTTCAGCCCAGCGAGCCTCTCAAAGGGTAAAAGTGTAACAAGTCCATGCCAAATAGTTTTTTGAGTTGAGGCCTCTCTATGTCTAGGAGAACGGCTGTTACACTGATTTGCGGAAGAATCCATCATGGTTGGTCCACGAGCTTCTTCTAGTGAGATCTAATCTTTGATTCGACTTCGGCGCCTCTCGCTCGAAGGCTGCTTCTGATCTGGCCATACAAACCTTGCATGACGTTTGACCGTTTGAACTTTCTAAACGGGTTCAAGGTTCGAAACGAACGGGTTGAATCTTGAGGCTGAGAGCGATCCTAGGCTGCACAATCTCCAGAACGATTCCACACAGGTCTTCACAGGGCCGCGCAAAACATTTGCTTTTGAAAGTTTTTAAGAAAGCGACGAATCGCTCGTGCCGAAGACAGTGTGGAACCAGTCTGGATTAAGCCAGGGTCCTTCCCAGTACTCACGCTCACAAGCATGATTTCATTCATTAAAAGGCTTAGCATGCCTCTCTTTCTCTCAAAATGATCAAAATTTTGCAAAACTCGAGGAATTCCTTCCTCTTTGTTTTTATCACCGCAGTGTTCAAAAGGGGTTTTTTTTTTTGAAAAACTTAGGTTAATGCAATGAGTTTGGCGCGCAGGAGAGCGGGCGAGATGTACTGTCAGCCCAATCGAATTCTCTGGCACAACTAACTCACACTGAAAGCAAGCATGGAAATGAGATAACCACAGCAGTTTTATTCAGATTTGTTGGTGTAACTGGCCCCTCGGCAGAAACAGACTCAAAAACAAAAACAGGTAATTACAAGACAAAACGGTGTTCGGGACAACAACCCCAGAATCACCTGGTATTCTATACAAAGGGGACTGACTCGTTACAACAAGACAGACCTTTAAGCAAAAAGACTGACTCAAGACAAAGAGACAGACTCAAAACAAAAGACTGACTCGATACCCAAGCCAGAATTTACAAAGCTATCGTTCACAGACGCTCAAAAATGCGTGCCAGACGCCATATTCAAAATATACCAGATGCCGCCCACAGGTGTTTCACTTTCTGATTACATACTTGCAGTATCTGTGTCCTCAAAATCCAATAACTAGGTGGTAACGGACTTGGCTGAGGTGGGCGGGAGAATAACCTTGTTGTCAATCAAATCTTGCACCTCATGACGGAGGCGGAAGCAATTGTCGGTTGCATGGCCTGTCTGCTAGTGGTACGCGCAGTACTGAGCAGCATCATGCGTAGCGGGGAGATTCTTCGGGAGAGGACGAGGCTCCAAGGGTTTAAGGTGCCCCATCTCGGCAAGGATCTAAAGTGCCTTAGACAGAGGCATGTAGAGAGCATGAAAGGTTCTGTGCCCCCGGGGCAGGTACTTTGGAGTCTGAGCGCTCTTACTAGCCGCACAAGTGAAAGGGTCGGCAGGCGCCACCTTAGCTTTCTGATCTTTCCCGGGTGCAGGGGCGGGAATAGGAGGAACTGTTCTGGCATGACGGGGCCTATCCCGATTCTCTGACTGACTTGAACTACCCTCAGATGGAGTGGGGAAAGCATCCTCCACAGTTTTTGCCACAACTGCGGATATCTGTTGCTTGTTCATCCCCCCGGCTTTCAAAGCCTCGACTGCCCACAGCAGTTGTTCAACGGGATCGGCATCTGCCTTCATTTTGTCTTTTCCTCTGGCCTCAGCCTGATCGAGGGTTTGGGTTGATGTTGATATGTCATTACCATAGTTGGAGGCCATCTCCGATTGGCTAAGTTCGATCACAATTCGCCCCAACAGCGGAGGCTCCTGGGGTACAAAACTCCCGGCATATGGTGCGGCTGGAGGTGAAGCTGACATTCTGTAGGCGAGATCCGCCACAGACCTCTGGAGATCACCTATCATCCCCATCAGTTTAAACGTAGTAGGCTCACGAGCCTGGTATAGCTGGAGGGCCCAAACCGGGTGCGCAACAGGCGACCTGGGTGGATGTGGCATATCAGTATTGGTCTCACCTTGCAGAGTGATCCCTTGCTCTAATGCAGCCGTCATAATCACGATCTCTTCCGAATTCTGCGTCATCATAAGTCCTGCTTCGGCAAGGGGAACACGGGCTATTCTGTACCAGCTGTCCGAACTGAAAGAGACAACAAACAGTATTTCAGCCCAAATAGATCAAACACGGGTGTAGCTGAACAACTGTACTCTACTGTTGATCACTGTTCCCCAGAAATCACTGTCCCCAAAAACAGAACCTGATGCCCGCAAATAACTGATTTTTAACAACACTGATATTGGTGCCCTCGGGCCCCGGGCCTGATACTCAAACTTGCAAACTGATATGTACTTTCCCTGTAGAGAAACACTCTAAAAGCACATAGCAAGTAAAGAGAGCCAAAAACACCCCTATGTTGGGGTAGAGTTTCCCTGTCCTATTTTGTCAGGAGCTAGGGTTTCACTATGCACGCAGCAGTTTTCAAACAACCTAACATCGGGTAAGCAGCCTGTCCTAACTTGGAATGGTCACTATGGATCCGAATATGCACTAGGTCGAATGGTCGAAAAGGGTGCCCCGGTAAAACCGGGATTTGTGTTCCCATACTGTCAGAGCCCATAACCGGTCAGCCTTATGGTTATGCCTTGACAAGACAGGCCTCCGGCAAACCATTCAGGAATGGCAAATGGCAAACACTGTGTTCCTAGGCACACCAATGCACATGCAATGCAAAGAGACACATAAATGAAATCAAAATAGGATATCACGAGTTCGAGTCAAGCTCTCTAATATCCCCAGCAGAGTCGCCAGAAACTGTAACACGTCCGTAAGGGACCCCGCTACAGTTCGGACTCGATTTGTGTCACGGTTCTTAATCTTGAACCAAAGAGTCCAAATCCGGCAAATCGTTTTGAGAAAACAGATTTTAGGAAAGAAGTGCCAAACATGGACTGCTTTTCCAGATACAGAGTCGCTACCTAAATATTTTTTATGGGGGAATTTAGGAAACCCTGACTCGATGTCGAAGGCCACATGTCTGTCATCACCGGAGTTGTCTCGGCTCGGGAGCTTGGGTACGATCGGGGAAGGTCAACTATGAGCACCCCCTTTCGCCCGGTCCGAAGACCGGCCTCTACTAACCATGATATCCGATTTTGAAAACGTTATGTGTTCTTATTCCAGTTATTAGCCTAGAATTACTATGTTATGCGCACAGCAAACAAGTATAGACTAGATTGCCTGATTTGGAAACAAGCATTGCATATCCATTTGTTTTGAAAAACACTTTGGAATTTGCTACTCGCAAGTAGGCTAAAATACGGATTTCAACGAGTTTTTCCAACTCAAACAATCCAACCTTCACCCACAGGCATTCAAACAATTTATAACACATAAGCATCTAGCCGCATGGAAAACATACCGTCATGGCAACACTCACACGCATGCGACATGCTAAAGCATAAATACTTACATCGTACTCTGTGCTAAAAGCAGGAACATGTTAGCAATCAATGCATGATCCAAGTCCATGTTAAGTGCCTAATGCAACGCATACGGAATGTCACTAGAGTAGGCTCGGCTAGTCTATGAATGACATGTGAAAATGCACAACTAACACGTATTCAATTCGGAATTTGAAATACAGATGTAGCTAGAATGATGCGCCAAGCCCGGTGTGTGTAAAACAAATGAATGAATGTCAAAGAAAATCATTTCTCTTGTCTGATCATACTTTATTAATACAAAAAAAAAAAAAGAACAAAAATTTTGAACATAGAAAATCTCATATTATTTTTTAACACGATACTTTAATTTTTCAACAAATAAAATCATAGATTTGGTTAGACTAGAGAAGGGAGGCAATGGTCAGACTAGAACAAAAGTGGAAGTAAGGGGAATGAGTGGTTGGAACTAGGGTCGCGATGGGATTTTGAAGAGGGAGAAAGGTGGAGTGATTATTTTTTAATTTCAATTGTAAAATGGATGATGATTTTATTGTGGCACAAATGATTTTATCTGGAACTCCTTTTAATGAACTGTACATACAATAATCGTTTGTTTATAGAATAACAAAACAGATTACAATTCAGGCAAAACAATTTATAAACTAACAGAATAGTTTAAACAAATTAAAAGTTTGAAACAAAAAATCAAATTATGAGTTTAGACTATGAGTTAAACAAATGAGTTTAAACAAAATGAATTAAGAGTCACATAAATCACATTATGTATTCACACAATAAAACAAAACAGAAAGAACAAAATTCCTCTCTTTTCCTTTCCTTCTCCTTTTTATATTTCTTTGCTCACTTTTTTTTCTTTTTTCTTTTTTCTTTGTTCTTTTTTTTTCACTGTTTTTTTCTTTTTTCCTCTTTCTTTTCTTTTTTTGTTTGCTTTTGTTTATTTTTTCAGATTAAAACTCCATAATACAAGAAATAAAGTAAAATAAAAACAAACAAAGCTGACTAAATTCACACTAAGAGCCGGCCCAGCCTTGATGAAACACACCTAGGCTTCAATAAAGCCGACCGGGCCTCGATAGCGGCAGGGGTAGTTTCGGACATTCCACGAGCCACGGTTGTTTTAAACAAACTCGACCCTTATTTTCTCACACACTCCCATTCGAAACTCCCTCTCCTCTCTCTCTAATCTCCTTCTCTCTCTAGATTTCCCTTTCCTTGATTTACCCAACTACCCTTGCAATTTTTTGTTTGAAACCCCTTTTCCTCCTCTATATTTTGAACCGAATAAATCTTGATTTAGTGGAGTTTGAGTTTTTCCCTTGATTTCTCTCACATTTTCCCACACCTTTCTTGTTTCCCCCTTTGATTTTCCACCTCCTCTTTACTTTCTCTATCATAGGGTTTGGATTTTGGGGTTTTCACCCATTTTCGCTCATCCCATCACTTTTTCTTCACTTTTTTCACTCTCTCTATGGCTAGTGATGAGGTTCCCACCCTGCCATTAGTATTCGGGCCGTCTTAGGTGCGGATATAGAGGTCGAAAACGTTCCCGCATTGCCTCTCCTCATCGATAGGCCATTTGATGCGGCCACCTATTGGCCACGTACACATGCTCCGCCCCCAGGCGGTATTTTCAGATTTGAGGGCCTCATCCCAGGGATAGATGAGGACATCCTACTGTGAGAGCCCGCGGAGCACTTGTCCACCGATGCCTCTATGGTAAGTAACTTTTCCTTTGTTTTGTCCATATGTTGAATCTCATAAGTAGACCACTCATTAATGCAACATACATTCCTCATGTACAGGTGATAGCTAGGAGGATTGGCGGCTATGGATCCATATCCGGCCCCCGGCGCTAGTATGAGGCGCTTCCCACAGAGGTCCGCACACTGGTTGATGCTACCGGCTTTGGGCCCATCTGTTCAGGGCTCATATAGATGAGGGCTAAGTCACTGCTCTACGAGCTCCTAATAGAGAGATAGTGGGACACCACCGACTCATTCCACCTCTTGTCAATTGGGGAGATGACCCTAACACCATATGACTTTTTGATGCTCACTAGTATGCGGGTCAAGGTTGGTGGCCCAATCCCATGTGATCCTAATATGACACAGTGGAGAACAGAACAGCGTCAGCTCCTTGGGCCGATCCTAGACACTACCAGCCACGAGATGGCGAAGTACAGTTGGTTCTTGGAGCGCTTCACCGACCTTCAGCCAGCTAATCTAGATGAGGTCGACCAGTACACCCGTTGCTTCCTTATGTATCTCCTTGGTACTACCCTGTTTGCCAACAGGGAAAACACCGTGGGGTTATATCTCCTGGGAGCACTGGTGCACCTACCACATGTGGCAGAGTATGAATGGAGTGGAACCGGCCTGGCCACCTTGTACTGCTACATGAGCTCCGTATCCCGTCGAAAGGCGGATTCACTCGGTGACTACTAGAGAGTTTGGGAGGTACACCTTACACTTACTTTTTCTGTTTAACTTTACATTCTGTTCAATTTTGCATTTCCTGCTCATCTTTGCTTTATATTCCTTGTTTGTATCCGCTTATCTACTCTATTCATAACTACTCGTTTACTTTATCCGTGTCTTTCTGCTTGCAGTTATGGGTTTACACATAGCTCTGGTCCTAGTGAGGCCGATTAAGTTGTCAGTACCCCGCTCCCTGTACTACAACTCCCAATTTGAGCGACATCGCCACGTGGACCGAGACTTCCCTTACTTTCGCCGTTTCTTTGACACCATTACCGTGGATTAGGTAACAAAAATACTAGTCTTTACGGTTTCATCCTGCTGTCTCCATACTGCCATTTTCATACTGTTGATTCCATACTACACTACTTTTCTTACACAGCCATTTTCATATTGCACTGCTATTATCATACTGTTTAACCTATGATGTTGATTTTCTTTGTTTTGCACATTCTATCAAAGGTTGACTGGCACCCCTGGATGGGTATCCCTTAGGCAACGAGGGCGATCTATGTTGCTGCATGGCACGCCTCTACCATGCGAATTTTGTTTGAGGGCCCTTTCGAGAAGGCATATTATTTGGGAGAGTGGTTCATCCGTCAAACATGAGGCATAACTGTTCTTGACATTGCCTATCCTCCTTCTCCTAGTATGAAGGTAGTTAATGATCCCTACGACGGACCCCGGGTTAACTTCCTTATGTTGGGAGAGGATGGTGACTGATACCATGAGCCTAACGACTTCACTACCTTCTTACATACTTAGGTGATAGCGCCTCTTACCCTGGGCGTGGTCCGTGCCGTTCCGGAGGTTGATGCTACTACCGCCACTGAAGGAGTTCTTGCTGCAACTCTTATTCCTAGGCTTCCGGTGATTCCAACAAAGGTCATATACATGCGGCCAGACGGGGTGATTAAGAAGATCCCCCTTGAGCACATTGAGGAGAGGGATTGCAGATTGGTGATTGCTCCCAGCATTAAGCATGTACACATTTCTTTCTATTTCTGCCCATTACACTGCTTTACGTCTTCACTGTACTTTGTTACTTTGTTCCATTCTTCTTAACTTTCCACTATTTCGCAGGTACCCATGGCATATGCTGATGACCTTCTCCGGATGATTAACTAACTGCTTCTCATGGTGGAGAGGAGACAGACTGTTCTAGCCACTCACGAGATTGAGGTATTGTAGACGTCCCCGAACGCCCCGGGAGGGTGAGTCCCGTTCTGTTCATTTTGGGGTTACTACAGCTCGGACTCTCAAATTGTCACGGTTCTTAATCTGAACCAAAGAGTCCAAATCTGGCAAATCGTTTTGAGAAACAGATTTTTTGAAAAGAAGTGCCAAACATGGACTGCTTTGCCAGATACAGAGTTGCCACCTAAATATTTTTTTATGGGGAAATTTAGGAAACCCTGACTCGGTGCCAAAGGCCACATGTCCGTCATTACCGGAGTTGTCTCGGTACGATTGGGGAATGTCAGCTATGAGCACCCCCTCTCGCCCGATCCGAAGATCGGCCTCTACTAACCGTGATATCCGTTTTTGAAAACGTTATGTGTTCTTATTCCATTTATTAGCCTAGAATTACTACGTTATGCGCACAGCAAACAAGTATAGACTAGATTGCCTAATTTGGAAACAAGTATTGCATGTCCGTTTGTTTTGGAAAAATGTTTTGGGAATTTGCTACTCGTAAGTAGGCTAAAATACGAATTTCAACAAGTTTTTCCAACTCAAACAATCCAACCTTCACCCACAGGCATTCAAATAGTTTATAACACATAAGCATCTAGCCACATGGTAAGCATATTGTCATGATAGCACTCACACGCATGCGATGATGCTAAAGTGAAAATACTTACATCGTACTCCGTGCCAAAACAATAAACTGGTTAGCAAACATGCGTGATCCTAGTTCATGTCAAATTGACTAATGCAACACATACAGGATGCAATTAGATAGGCTCGGCTAACCTAAACATGGTACGTGAAATGCTACAACTATCACGTATTCAATTTGAAATTGAAGTACAAATGCAGTTAGAATGATGTGCCGAGCCTGGTGCGTGCAAGGCAAATGTATGAATGCACGCATTCATTGCATAAGGTATGCTAATTTTAAAGATGCCCTAGTCTACCATCATATGCAGGTAAATAAAAGGGAAGAAAGACGTGGGGTTGGAAGACATACACCCACTCACGCACACTTATTACACAATTGCCCTCACTCAGAGGGTACAAATAAATATTACAGTCCGAATAACAAATACATTAATTATTACAGAATTTCTAATTAATTAATAGAAAGAATGCAAAAAAGGAGAAAGGTGGCCGCAGCCTCTGCCTCTGCCTCGGGATGCGCGAATAATGCATGCTCAAAACCCGGCTCGCCTGGAAAACCCGTACCATACCACTGTCGCCTCTGTTTATACTGCCCTGTCTCTCTGAAAATTACCAAAGCCCTAGGACAGGTTCCTTGCATGCTGCAGAATACCACCAGCTGGGGGAAATTCCCACCGGCCAAATGTAATTTCTATCGGCTGCCGTTGGAGTTATCGGCCATTCACACATGTCCGGTCGGCATTGAATGCTGCCGGTCGGCAGAAGATTCCTGTAGAGGACAGTTTTGACAGCAACAGAAGACAGACAGTATATGGCATGGGATTTCAGGCACATGTGAGCACGGTCATGTTTCCCATCACGCTTTGAACTCAGGGAAGCATGGCCCTCGATCCTCGAGCCATCAATGGTGCATGATAGCCCAAGAAATCAAGCTTGCCACTTGATGTAAAAATGCATGCAATCACACAAATGAGGACCAAGACCCTATCATACCAAAGTCAAGGGCCCCGGTGACCGAGAGTCAAGGCACATTACATCACTTATAGTATGAATGCTCCTTGACCCTAGACAGCGCTCACCTCCTGAGGAGTCCTTCGAGGAGTACATGACTTCTGAGGAGGAAGGGGAGGCAGTTGACGTTCAGTCTAGCAGTCCTAGTGATGACAGAGATGCACCTCCTCCGCAGCCGATGAGGAAGAGAGCGAGGATGGGCTGCTGATGATGATGATGATTTTTGTTTTTGTTTTTCTTTGTAGTTAAAGATTAGCTTCAAGTAGACCTTTTTGTTTTTGAAGACTTTTCTTTTGTTTTATTGTTTTGTAAAACAATGATCGGGTTAGACCTACTAGGTTATAAAAGAACAAGGTTTTTTGGAAATGATCTCCTTGCATAATATGTGATGAATGGTGTAACTGTTCCATCGTAACATTGTTCAAGACTTCAAAAAAAAAAAAACAACGAATACCTGCTCTTGCATTCATTCTTGCATCGGATAACAACCCATAACCGGAAAAAAATATAAAATACAATTCAAATAATAGGAAAGCGAAACGAAAACAACTCGAAAATACTAAAGAACATTTGGTACAAACAAAACAAGACCTGAAACATAGCCGCGGTACACCAGGACAAAGGCTAGCTTTTTCTATAACTGCACTGATCTGAGCCACCATTTAGACCCGATCGTGCTTCATTTAGGCCTAGTCGGGCTTCATTGAGGCACAGTCGGGCTTAAAAAAGAGGTCGGTCAGTGATGTCCAGCTGTCATGCACTGCTTCTTCCCAAACTCTATAATGGTGCTCCTATATTGTTTTTCTGGCAGAATAGCAACTCTTGGGTATTTTGCTCTCAAGATGGAAACATTGACCAACAATAGGCTCCAAGACTGGATAGCCACTTTGGACGACTCGGAAAAGGTGAACTTTCGCGATTTTAGCCTAAACACTATTTTTCCTTTAAGTCGCACTTCTCTTTGCTTTCCATTCCTTCATGCCGCAATTCGATGTTGGAACCCAGTCACATATGTATTTCACTTCGGATCACAAGAGATGTGCCCAACACTTGAAGAATTTCATCCATTGATGGAATCCCGGTGCGACGAAGAAATCATACCGCAACCCCGTTTCGGCCATGCCCAAGCTTTGGGACGGATGTGTGGGCTGACTTTGCACAAGGCTTAATCTTTGGCTCACAATGGAGAGTTGGGCATCCCCGGTTTAGTTCATCGGTTTTTCGCTATTGGAGATAAGAGCAACCTTCTCTGGCGCAACCACCGGCAACATGCTCTCTGTTTATGTCTACTCGCACAATTCCTCCTTGCCCTAGTTATGATGGAGCCAACATCTGATTGATCAGAGTGGCCCAATGTCTGAAAGAAGGCAAGAGTTGCATAGGTTTAGTACGGCATAACTGTTCTTGGCATTGCCAATCCTCCTTCTCCTAGTATGAGGGTAGTTAATGATCTCTACGACGGACCCCAGGTTAACTTCCTTATGTTGGGAGAGGATGGTAACTGATGCCATGAGCCCGATGACTTCACTACCTTCTTACATACTCAAGTGATAGCGCCTCTTACCCTGGGCGTGGTCTGCGCCGTTCCGGAGGTTGCTGTTACTACCGCCGCCGAAGGAGTTCTTGCTACAACTCTTATTCCTATGCTTCCGGTGATTCCTACGAAGGTCGTATACATGCGGCCAGACGGGGTGATTAAGAAGATCCCCCTTGAGCACATTGAGGAGAGGGATTGCAGATTGGTGATTGCTCCCAGCATTAAGCATGTACACATTTCTTTCTATTTCTGCCCATTACACGGCTTTACGTCTTCACTGTACTCTGTTACTTTGTTCCACTCTTCTTAACTTTCCACTATTTCGCAGGTACCCATGGCATATGCTGATGACCTTCTCCGGATGATTAACTGACTGCTTCTCATGGTGGAGAGGAGACAGATTGTTCTGGCCACTCACTAGATTGAGGTATGCTTTGCCCCTTGCTTGTAACTTTATTGGCCTCTTCAGATATCTATACTCTCTTTTCCCTTTTTCTTCTTCAGCTCGAGCTAGCACCAGTTGCACCTACAGGACCTCCTCCAGCTAGGAGACAAAGACGGGGCCCAGCAAGGGACAGAAAAGGAGCTGATTAAGGGAGAGGTAGAGTGAGACAACGCTTACCCCCTAAGGAGTCCTTTAAGGAGTAAACGACCTCTGAGGAGGATGGAGTGGCGGTTTACATGCAATCTAGCAGTCCCAGTGATGACAGCGACGCACCTCCTCCGCAGCTGAGGAGGAAGAGAGCGAGGATGGGTTACAGATTGATGATGATGATTTCCTTCTTTTTTTTTCTTTTTTTTTTTTGATTTGTAATTAAAAGCTAGCTTCAGATAGACCCTTTTGTTTTTTTGTTTTTTTTTTTTTTTTTTTTGAAGACTTTTCTTTTGTTTGACTGCTTTGTGAAACAATGATCGAGGTTGGTCCCACCAGTTTATAAAAGAACAAGTTTTTTGGAAGTAATCTCCTTGCATAATATGTGATGAATGGTGTAACTGTTCCATCGTAACATTGTTCAAGACTTCAAAAAAAAAAAAACAACGAATACCTGCTCTTGCATTCATTCTTGCATCGGATAACAACCCATAACCGGAAAAAAATATAAAATACAATTCAAATAATAGGAAAGCGAAACGAAAACAACTCGAAAATACTAAAGAACATTTGGTACAAACAAAACAAGACCTGAAACATAGCCGCGGTACACCAGGACAAAGGCTAGCTTTTTCTATAACTGCACTGATCTGAGCCACCATTTAGACCCAGTCGGGCTTCATTAAGGCCTAGTCGGGCTTCATTGAGGCACAGTCGGGCTTAAAAAAGAGGTCGGTCAGTGATGTCCAGCTGCCATGCACTGCTTCTTCCCAAACTCTATAATGGTGCTCCTATATTGTTTTTCTGGCAGAATAGCAACTCTTGGGTATTTTGCTCTCAAGATGGAAACATTGACCAACAATAGGCTCCAAGACTGGATAGCCACTTTGGACGACTCGGAAAAGGTGAACTTTCGCGATTTTAGCCTAAACACTATTTTTCCTTTAAGTCGCACTTCTCTTTGCTTTCCATTCCTTCATGCCGCAATTCGATGTTGGAACCCAGTCACATATGTATTTCACTTCGGATCACAAGAGATGTGCCCAACACTTGAAGAATTTCATCCATTGATGGAATCCCGGTGCGACGAAGAAATCATACCGCAACCCCGTTTCGGCCATGCCCAAGCTTTGGGACGGATGTGTGGGCTGACTTTGCACAAGGCTTAATCTTTGGCTCACAATGGAGAGTTGGGCATCCCCGGTTTAGTTCATCGGTTTTTCGCTATTGGAGATAAGAGCAACCTTCTCTGGCGCAACCACCGGCAACATGCTCTCTGTTTATGTCTACTCGCACAATTCCTCCTTGCCCTAGTTATGATGGAGCCAACATCTGATTGATCAGAGTGGCCCAATGTCTGAAAGAAGGCAAGAGTTGCATAGGTTTAGTACTAGCCGAAACCTTGATGGGCCTAGATGCTGAGAGACTATTCGGTTGGTAGGAAGTCCGCTGCTTCTCCAGGTACTATTTCCCACCCTCCTTATTTGTGATTCTCACATCACTCAACACTCACTCTTTGTTTTTCTCTCAAAACCTCTTCCTTACTTTTCTCTCATCGTACACCACCCTATTCTGTAATCTCTCTTATTTCTCATCTCTTTCCAAGTATGGCTTATGGATAAGCTGAAAGTAGTAGACCCTTGCCCCAAGTACTCGGTCCAAGCTTACTTCTTTAGCCAATGGTTAATCGATTTCCTTTTAGAAGGGTTGTGGTGTGACTAGATGTGCAGCAGATCTGCAGCTGACATAACTTGGCGTTGCCCCTGGCTTGATGTAACTGGGATGAGCTACCTCATGTCTTGCCAGCCGGTTGTAGAGTTAATTGGCCTCACTCACTGCGTATTCTATTTTCCTTTTCGATTCAAACATCAGTTTGGACATGAGCAGACACGTCCAGATGAGAGGTGGAATACTCGACTTCATTTTCCATTCACGATTCACACTTGCCTCGATACCTTACTACCTGGAGGACGAGGGAGGTTCTGACCCCTACCCCTAGCTTCAGTTACGTCCTTTCTGATGAGTGTTTAGCTTGGCTTGAAAACGAAGTACAAGTTAGGCCATCTTTAGCTGCGAACCCTTTCGCGAGTGCAAACATAAGACATAGAGCTACCTGACTTAGCTGTGCCCCTAGTTTTACTGCTTTGATCTTTCTTTTCAAGTTTTTATGATGTAACAGTAATTTTTGGTTTAAATCAAAGAGTTGAGAGAATGTACTTGTGTTGAGATCAATAGAATTAAAGTTGCGAGTACTAAAATTTTCTCTTTTGGTCCCAAAAATTGTCCAAGTTGTAAAAGGGTAAAATTTTGAGAAAAATCAGCTTTTATTAAAACTTTTCAAAACTGTTTTCGAAAATGTCACTACTTGACACACTCAAAACCCATCCTCAAGATATACAGCCCCGGATTGATTTGATGATCTTATTGGGCACCCCATATCTACAAATGATGTTGTTCTTGATAAACTTAGCCACATGCGACGCCATTAGCACAGAATAGGACTGAGCCTACACCCATTTGGTGAAGTAATCGATCACTACCAAGATGAATTCATGTCCGTTTGACCCCTTTGGCGCAACTACGTCGATAACATCTATCCCCTAAACAGAGAATGAATGTGGTGAAGTCATGTGGTAAAGCTTTGACGGTGGAATATTCATGCAATTGGCATGAATTTGACATTTGTGGCATTGCCGCACAAAACCAATACAATCCTCCTCCATGGTGGACCAATAATAGCCTTGTCTAAGGATTTTCTGAGATAGCATCACACCATTCATATGCGCCCCGTATTCTCCGCCATGGATAGCTTCCATAAGGTGCTTCAATTCCCCTTCCTCCACACACAACTTATGATTCCTAGATAGCCTCTCTTATACAACTTTCCTCCGTATCTGACAAATTGGACAACCAGATGCTGTATTCCCCTTTTATCCTTGGTGTTTGCCCATGGTGGATACGCCTATTTTTCTAGGAAATTCCAATTATCGTAGTACCAAGGGTTCTTGTTTGAAGCCTTATCTATCGCGGCAATGGTTTCATAGACCGGCGTGTACTTCTGTTCAATAATGATCGGACACATCCTAACTCCTAATGGAATGTCTACCATAGAAGATAGAGTTGCTAGTACGTCAGCAAACTGTTTTTTCTCCCTTAACAGGTTGGTAAGCGTTAGCTTTTCAAACCTCAGAATTAGCATATCCAAAGCCTAATGGTAAACCTTCATTTTCTTCTTTTTAATTCGCAAATCTCCGTCGGCTTGAGACACAACCAAATTCGAATCGCCAATAATGTCCAACCTTATTGCCCCTAGTTCTAGGGCAACTTCCAAATCAGCAATACACGCCTCATACTCTGCTTCGTTGTCGGACACTTTGAACCGAAGTTTGAAGGCTAAGGGTATATGGGAGTCATCGGGTGCTATTAGCAACACACCAATCACATAACCATACTGATTAGACGCACCATCAAGGTACATCATCCACGTTTCCTGGGTGCTATTTGTAGAATATCTTCATCTGCGAAAAAATACTCCACCGCCTCATCCCCCTCTACTAGCTGTTCTGCTAGGAATTCTGCTATAACTCTCCCTTTAACCGACTTGCGTGTGACATACTTGAGATCAAATTCGGAGAGAAGAAGCAACCAACAAGCTAGCCTACCCGTAAACGCTGGTTTCTCAAAGAGATATTTGATGGGATCTAATCTCGAAACTAGAATTGCCGAGTGGGCTAACAAGTAGTGCCTTAACTTCCGGGTAGCCCATACCAAGGCTAGGCACGCTTTCTTGAGGGGAGTGTAACGGGTCTCATAGTCTAACATTTTCTTGCTCAGGTGACTCCTGAGCCAACATACATCCCATGGTTGAATTCGTAACTAATAAGTACAAAATCAGTGATTTTCCTGGTTCTAGCAGTGATAACATAGGCGGATTCTGTAGGTACTGCTTGACCAGTTCAAAAGTAAACTGACAGCAATCGTCCCACTAGAACTTTTTCCCTTTCTTTAGGAGACCAAATAGTCATTCACAAGTTAAGGTTAATTTGGAAATAAATCGTCTTATGAATTGCACTTTGCCCAGAAAGCCGCGCACCTCCTTTTCAGTCCTCAATGGTGGCATTTCTAAGATGGCCTTGATTTTGGAGGGATCTACTTCAATTCCCCCTCTGTGTAATCAGAAATCCCAGTATTTTCCCTATCGTTACCCCAAAGGTGCATTTCTGCGGGTTCAATCTATACTCTCTGATCCGTTAAAAAAATTTCTCTAGTGCAGTATAGTAGCCCTCTCGATCTTTGGACTTGACAATCATATCGTCCACGTACACCTCAACCTCTTTGTGGATCATGTCGTGCATAATGGTGGTCGCAGCCTTTTGATAAATGGCCCTGGCATTCTTTAACCTAAACGGCATAACACGGTAGCAGTAGGTACCTCATAGTGTTAGGAAAGCGATCTTCTCTCTATCCTCGGGTGCCATCAGAATCTGGTTATACCTGGAAAACCCATCCACGAAGGAAAGCAATGTATGGCTCGTTGTGAAGTCTACTAACTCGTCAATGTGTGGCAAGGGGAAATCATCTTTCGGACTGGCTTTATTTAGATCCCTGAAGTCGACACAGACCCTGATTCTGCCTTCTTTCTTTGGAACCAGAACAATATTGGCCAACCATATCGGATACTCCGATACAAGCAAGAATACTGCCTGAATATGTTTGGTGACCTTTTCTTTGATCTTCAAAGCCCAATCTGGGCGAACTTTGCGCAGTTTTTGTTTCACTGGTTGGGCCTCAGGGTCAAGAGGGATCCGGTGCTATACAATCTCAAGGTCGATTCCAGGCATGTCTTCGTAGGACCACGCAAAAACATCTTTGAAATCTTTTAATAAGGTGATTAACTCACGTTCCTCGAAAACAACGTGGACTCGATCTGGACCAAGCGTAGATTCTTCTCAGTACCCACATTAATTGCTATGATTTCATTCATACAGGGTTTAACACACCTTTCCTCCTCTTGGTCAACCAAGTTTTTCAAAGCCCAAGGAATTTTTTCCTCTTCGTTTTTGTAAAAATTTTGAAAATTAAGATCAGTACAACAAACCAAAGGCACAGAGAAGTAGGCAAAGTCCAAAGCATTCCTATTCAAAAGGTTCGGATCCTCAGTTATAGTAGACTCAAAAGAAAATCTAAAAGATGACCTGGACAGGAACTTGGTATCCAAGTTACTAATCCCAGAAGTACCAGACTCAGACAAACATGAATCTGACTCCGACTCCACAAACTTAGTGGAATCAAATTCGGACTCACTATCCAATCCAGAACTGCTGATGACACCCTTCTCAAACATCCAGACCAGACGTGGAGCCTCAGACGCGTCCATGATAAGATTTGAGAAATCCATTGTTGGTTTATCCCCAATCATTGAAACAGTAAAACTATCAACGAAGTTGGCGGTCTCAGCTCCAATAGTAGAATTTGTTAGTAGGTCAACCAATGCTTTTCCCAACAACTCTTCTTCTTCAAAATTCAGGCTTGCCTTCTTGTTTTGATCTATATGGGCGCTCTCAGCTTCCTCTTCTAATAATTGGTCCCACATTAATTGCTATGATTTCATTCATACAGGGTTTAACACACCTTTCCTCCTCTTGGTCAACCAAGTTTTTCAAAGCCCAAGGAATTTTTTCCTCTTCGTTTTTGTAAAAATTTTGAAAATTAAGATCAGTACAACAAACCAAAGGCACAGAGAAGTAGGCAAAGTCCAAAGCATTCCTATTCAAAAGGTTCGGATCCTCAGTTATAGTAGACTCAAAAGAAAATCTAAAAGATGACCTGGACAGGAACTTGGTATCCAAGTTACTAATCCCAGAAGTACCAGACTCATACAAACTTGAATCGGACTCCGACTCCACAAACTTAGTGGAATCAAATTCGGACTCACTATCTAATCCAGAACTGCTGATGACACCTTTCTCAAACATCCAGACTAGACGTGGAGCCTCAGACGCGTCCATGATAAGATTTGAGAAATCCACTGCTGGTTTATCCCCAATCATTGAAATAGTAAAACTATCCCCTAAGTTGGCGGTCTCAGCTCCAATAGTAGAATTTGTTAGTAGGTCAGCCAATGCTTTTCCCAACAACTCTTCTTCTTCAAAATCCAGGCTTGCCTTCTTGCTTTGATCTATACGGGCGCTCTCAGCTTCCTCTTCCAGTAATTGGTGTTTGAAGAAGATCTCGAACCACAGATACCTTGTTTTTGTCTCCCAATCGTACCAAGGCTCTAGAAATCCACAGAAAGGGAAATCTTCTCCTTGGTCGACAAAGTATCCGTTCAAGGTTCCCCGTATTGGTTTGTGGACTAACTCATACTGCTTCCCAGTTATAGACACCCCATTTTTTACCGCCCTTACAACTTGGAAGTCATCGCTTGCACACCTAATGATGAGTGTATATGCTTGTCAAGGGCTCAAACTCCTCAGCAAAATGCCACAGCTTTGAGCCCTCCAAACCTTGCACCCCTGTTGCCTTGTGTTTGAACCAAAACATTGGATTTTCAAGCCTGCAACCTCTGGTGGCCTATTGGCCACTGCTATAGGCGGCCAGCCATTTCTCCTAGTTGCCGGTCACCAGTGTGTTTTGCAGATATTTCATGACAGTTGTGACAGTTGTTTGCACGGATGCTTGCATCTACTGCCGCGTGCATGGCTGGATGTTTTTGAGGGAGGTTTATGTTTTTCTATATATAGAGGACCTCCCCTCTTGCTTTGAGGTTAGAAAAATTTTGGAGCAAACTTTTTTTTCGCTCTCTCTCTCTTGCAAATTTCTTCACCTTTGCCTATGCACTCTTAACCAAACCTCTCCATCTTTGAGCTGAGCTATCTTTGAGCCTTGTTTGAGCTCCTGAAGGTGTGTTTGCCTTGTTTTATTGCTTGAAAGTGATCTCCTCTTCAAGAGGTACAAAGCTTTGTCTCTTTACTGGTTGTATTTACTCTTTTTCTTACTATTTTCCAACTATTTTTGGGCTGTAAAAACTTTGTATTTTTGGGCCGAAACTTGGGTTCTAAGGCCAATAAAGGTTGAGGGGTGGTTCACCCTTCTTTACACTTTGCTCTCAAGGCGTTTAACCTTTTGTTTCCCACACTTACACTATCTTTTTTTGAGCTTTTAAACACTAATTTTCAGAGTTATTTCAGTGGCTAAAATCATGGTTTGAAGTCCAAAATTGGAGGGGTTAGCCTCCCTTTCTTGTGTTTTGCTTACTAGACTAGCATGATCCATGTTTTAGCTTATTATTCTAGCTACTTTTGTCTTAATTCCAGCATATTTTAGGACTATTTTTAAGTGTTTGTTGTATTTGAGCTTTGCTTTGCATGCTTGAAGTGTAATTGTCCTCATAAGCTAAGGCATTAGACACTAGCTTATTTAAGTTGATAGTGTTTATTTATGGCTTTCCATACTTGTGATCACTCTTAATCATCTTTGCAACCTCCCCCCTTTCTTGGCTTTTGTTTTGCTTTGAAAGTGGTTTCAAATTACTTCTTTGTTTAAGCATGAGATTGAGATGTCATGCTTGATGGTTTAATCCCTTTGAGGGTTCATTTCCAATGGTATGATGTCTCTTTCATGCCCAAAGAAACTCTTGGTTTGAGCCCTCTCCCATTAGAGGACTTAAATTCACCTTGTGGACTCTATTTATAAGGAATGGTTGGTAAATTAAAATGAAGTAACAAAATTGGTGAATAAAAAAGGTGTAAGATAATAATTGGTTAGGGTTCAATTAGACGTTAATTGAATCATTAAGTCTTGAGTCGTTTCATACTCCATAGTGATGAAAACGGTTCAAGATTCATTGTCAACTACTTCCCTTGATCTTTCATGATAAGGAGGTGGTTTTAAGAGTCTTGTTTTGTTGCATTTATTGAACTTGTACACTTTGGTTCATAGGCCATCATGCAATGAAATTGCATCCATTGGTGGTTTGTGAATCAAACTTACTACTCCTTGAGCTGTTCAAAAGATAAGGAGGGGTAAATTATGCAAACAAACCCTTGAGAATAGCATGTCTCTGCTCTGTTTGCCCTTTGTTACAGTAGGAAAGTCTAGTCATCAATGGCCGGCAGACCGTCATTAATAGACGGCAGACCTTCTGCCGGCCACCAGTGCAAAATCCAGCAATGTCCTTTTGAAGTAGAATAGAGTTGGTCTGGAAGTGGAAATCAGTGCAAATGTTCTATTGTACATCAAAGGCATTCAATAGTAGAAACAAAGACTTTTTCGGGTGGAAACCACATTCATTCATGAGCCCTCCATCGATCCTCGGGATCCGTGTTATAAATATATTAGTGTTGTGCTTAAAATAGTGGCTTTGTAATTAATTAGATAGAATAGCTAATTCGCCTTATGTTGTAATTATTTTAATTAGCTAGATTAGTTAATTAATTCTATTTGTAATAATTAGTTAAGTAGTTTAGCTAAATTATTCATTTGTTGTTGTAATAGCTAGGTAATTAGCTAGCTAGTTAGTTGATTCAAACCCTCCTGTGTGAGGGCGTAATGTTGTAATAATGTGTATGTCTTCTAACCCCATGTCTTTCTCCCTTTTATTTACTTGCTTATGATGGTTAGATTAGGGCATCATGTTTTGTTTAGCATTCTTCATGTTTGCTTCCACTTGTTTTGCATGCACCGAGGCTTGGTTCATCATTCTAACTTGCATTGTCGTTTAAACATTCTTTGAAAGCGTGCTTAGACTGCATGCTATCAAATTGCTTTATTTTCCATAGTAGTAGTTAAGCCTAGTAAATTGCATATCGCATAGTTAGGAATCATGTATTTTTCTAACTTTATCATTTTTTTTGGCTTAGGGTGCTTGAGGTACTAAGTGAACCTTTACTCAATTTAGCATATCGCATGTTGATGTTGCCATATTTAGCATGCTTGCCATGAGGCTAATTGGTTAAGTGCTATAACTGCTTGAATGCCTGTGGATGAAGGCTAATTGCTTGAATTGAATAATTTGAGTAATGCTCATATGCAGTCACTTTTCCAAGTGGTACATATTCAAAACAATTTTCAAAACAAACATGAGATCAAATGTTCCAATTTTTGCAAGTTAGTCTATACTTGTGTGTGTGCACATCACATGGATTTCCTAAATTTTTGAAAAATATTTAGGTGGCGACTTTGTATCTGGAAAAGCAGTCCATTTTTGGCAATTTGATTAAAAATCGATTTTCCAAAAGATTTGTCGAATTTGGACTATTTGGTGTTTATTTATTTCACATTGCACTTGTGGAATCGGATTCAGAACCTCGGGAGTCCGATACTGTAGGGCTTATTCATCTTCTAAGAGGGGGCACAAAAAGTCGAGCTACAGTTTCTAGCGACTCCGCTATGGAATTTAGAGAACTTGATTTGAACTTCATGATATGAAATTTTATCTACACTTATATATTTCTTTTCATTACATTTGCATTTGTGCGTTTAAATCACTGTGTTGGCCATTCGCTATTTCTAGATGGTTTGCCAGAGGCTTGCCCGAAAAGCTTGCCAAAAGGTTGACTAGTCACGGGCTCTGCCATGATGAGAACACAACCCTTGGATCTGGACTATCGTTATACTGTTTGATCCTCTTTTTACTTTTTGGTGTTAAGTGTGAGAGGTATATTAGGTAGTCTTGTTGAGGTACCCTCCTGACCATTTGGCCTAGTTACATATTGAAAAGCCATAGATATCGTTCCAAACTAGGACAGGATTGCATGAAACCACTTTGTTTGAATAGTGAACCCTAGTTCCTGACGAAACTAGGACAGGGTAACCTTACCCCCTCACAGGGGTGTTTTGGCTCTCACTTAACTGGTATGTGCTTTACAGTGAAACTGTATAGGAATATGCGTATCAGTGGCAAGTTTGGTATCCGTTTTGGGGGCAGAATTCAGTGTTAAGTGCAGTCCTATAGCTTTAATTGCATCTATGTTGGTAATATCATTAGCTAAGGTGTTGTGTGGTGTCTGATTACTGCTTTCTTTTTGCTTTATTTCTTTTTGCAAGGTAGTTTAACACCATAGCTTCAGAATCAGATATCCCCCAAGTGCTCTGAACCTGAGTTAGAAGGCTTTGCAAAGCCAGAGATCCTGTTAAGGGACAACACGTGTTCATTTTACTCCTACCGGTTACGAGACGGAGGAGAAGAGTCAGACAGAGTTCACCGGTCCAGTTTTTACAACAGTCCCCCTCAATTCACCTGTATCTAGTTAGGCTCGGGGACAGTCTTCTACTTCTAGTCCAACACGAGATTTCTCACCTATTTTGATGACACAGTATCCCCCAGTCAGTATGGAGGAATTAATACATCATCTTCAGCAAAAACTTGAAACCCTATAGCAAGATGCTGCTCGACAGGCCGAGGCCACAACCCCGTCAAGCTGAGGTAATAAACAGGCTACAACAATAATAGCCACAGTCAGCAATGGCTTCTGTATCCCATGCACCTCCTACGGGTATCCCAGCACCCGGAGCCGCTACCCATACTGCTAATTTCTAAGAAAATCAGGGCAATCCGGTAGAGTCAATCCCAGCACAAGCCTCCAAAACACCTGTGTATCAAACCGAAGCTCCGTTTGAGTTTGAAGTTGACCTAACTGTGCTTAAGGTCAACAAGCTGGAGAAGCTATTCAAGAAAGCACAAGGTGTTAACTCCATTCCCGACATATAAGATGGGTATACTAATTCTGCAGTGACATTGCTAGATCAGTTCAAAATGCCAAACATTGATCGATTTCACAGCTCCGGAGATCCCATGGTTTATCTACGGCTGTTTTCAGACATCCTGCGGCTGATGGGCCTGAATAGATTGCAGAAGCTCTCTCTCTTTAGTCGTTCCATGTCTGGTATAACAGCCATATGGTATGCAAAGTTAGAGGATTCTGTTAAGCAGAATTAGGAAGAATTGGTCGAGGCCTTTATTGCTCAATACTCGTATAACACGTAAATCGAGGTCATAACTCATGATCTTGAGGCAACGCACCAAGAGCCAAAGGAGGGATTTTCAAAATTTGTGATGATGTGGAGGGCTAAAGCTTCAATAATGACCACAAGGCCTTCCGAGAGAAACCAAATCAGGATGGCAGTTCGCAATCTACACAGGAAGTTGTTATAGAAAAGGATCGTCCTACCTCTGTTCACATTCACCGAGCTCCATGAGATAGGGATGTAAATCAAAGACACCATGAAACAAGGGTTGATTACAGATGAGAAAAAACAAGCAAAGAGGCCTTTTGTGCATAGTTCCAATGCAACCACCAGTGGTTGCAAAGCTGTGAGGCCATTAGATGTGAGTGTTGTCACTACCACGACCAAGACTACCAATCCCTTTGCCAACACAGCTCCACAAACTTCAGCCAACCCTACCCGATCCCAAAGGACCTTTACCCAACTCCACATGACCCTGTCTCAAGCCATGAAGGTGTTGGTCAAGAAAGGCCACCTCAAACCATTAGAGCCTCACCCACTACCTGGTCCTCTTCCACTCAAACATAACCCAGCAAAATATTGTGTGTTTCTCCAACAACATGGTCATGATATCGACCAATACTTCTGACTGCGTCATGAGATTCAAGATCTCATTAACAATAAGGTGATCGAACCATCCCAAAAACCAAATGTAACTACAAACCCTCTCCTAGTCCACAATCAAGTTCCCCCACCTCAAAATCTAAACCTAATCCATACACTAGCCATTCCCTATGACCCCAGCGTATATATTACCCCTTCCCACCTACCAAGACCGACGTTGTTCATTCCTGAAAGCACAAATTTATGCATGATGAACATGTCCACACTTAAACCTAAGCCTGTGGTGGTGACAATTACAATAAAATGGAGGTTGGCCTTAGAGGAAAGTGCGAGTCTATTGCCGGAGAGATCTGAAGACTTGCCTAAGGGAGTGTACGATACAAGCTGCTATATTGTGTCGATTGGTCAAATTAGGCCTGAATTGGTGTTACCAACTCTGGTAGAGGTTAATGTGGTTAGGGAGGATGGCCTGAGCTAGGAGTTAGATGATTTGGCGAAATTCGAGGAGGATTTAGACAACCTACAGTTCTTTGACGAATAGGATCAAGGGGATGTGCAGATTGGTTGTATCAATTTGAATGGACCAATGAAACCGAAAGAAAAGGAAGCAAGAATTGCTATAGTGGCCGGAAGGGCCGATGAAAAGGGAAAACTTCCAGAGAACACCGGCGTGGAAAATTCAACTCGAAAACTGGGTGCCGTGAGCACTGTGGACACAGAATAAGAAGCTACACTAAGTAGTTTGAACAAGAGAGGGTTGAAGATAACCAGGAAGCAATACTGGCCCAACACCCTGTAGGGGAAATCTGTGATGTGAAAGTGATCCGAATGAAGCGGGACAATTGTTTGTCAGTTGTCGAAGGTGTATGGTAGGATGATGACAATCTACATCTGACTCACACCAACGAAGATTGGGGTAAAGGCCTTCCAGACAACACAAGGTACGCAGAAGAGATAGATCACATGACAAGAAGTGGGCGGTATTTTAAGCCACCGCACTTAGATCAAGCTGAGACATCTGGAAAAGACAGAGAGGCTGAGAAATATAAAGAAAAGTAGTTGGAAAAAGAGGCAGTGTTGAAACAGCTTAAGAAAATCCAAGCTGACATCTCAATCTAGGGTCTTCTCATGGCCTCCCGAGTACATCAACAGGCAGTACTGTCAGCAGTGGACAAACCTAAATTGTCCATTGACACTAGCCCCAAACAGCTTGTGGGATTGGTCTTCCCAGGTGGCACCAGGCCAACCCTAATCTCTTCTGACAAAGAACTGCCACTGGAAGGCTCAGCTCACAACAAACCCTTGTACATATCTGTTGAGTGTAGAACCTTTTCTAACCATGAACTGTCGCCGGAAGGCTTGGCTCATAACAAACCCTTATACATATTCGTTGAGTGCAAGGAAAAATGGGTACCCGTGGTGTTGATAGACACCGGTTCAGCTATTAATGTCTGTTCTTCCTGCACAGTTTATGCCATCGGCTTTAGACCGGCAGACTTTGTGCCCACAACCCAAGTAAATCAAGCATATGATAATACGAGTAGGGAGGTCATGGCATGGTGCAAATCAGAGTCTAGGTGCGCCCAGTTCAGCAAGATGTCGAGTTCCATGTCCTGGATGTGCCGGCCACCTTCAACTTACTGCTAGGGAGGCCCTAGTTGCATCATGTGAAAGCTGTCTCTTCCACCCTCCACCAAATATTGAAGTACGCACACAGGAAAGAAACGGCGATTGTTTTCAAGAATTCATCCATCCATCCCCCGCCAGAGGTAACTGCACCAATGTTGGAGATCACTCATGGCGAAGAGGATGTATTCCTCTCAGGGTTCACTCTAGTTAAGGCCCGGGTAGTGCAGACCATTCTAGTCGCAAATGAGGGCATGTATGTCAGCGTCCAATCTATCTATTTCATGAATAAACTGCAACATGTGCCAAGAATGGAACTTGAAAGAAGTGGATGGAAAGGCTTCACTTCACGAACAGACGTGCCGTACAACCCACATGCCTTTGGTCTGGGCTATATACCCACCAAAGAACACTAGATCAAGAAAGGAAAAGAATTAGAGGCAGAGCCAAAGCCAAGGAGGCCGGGAAACACTATGAGCTCATCCACAGGCCAATCTAGGGAACGCTGATGGCCACTTTGTTTGGGAGGAAGAAGATTTCCCCTTTTTGCGGCTTTCCTGAGCCCTGGATGAATTCCACGAAGCAGCATGTCCACGGGTTTGAAATCTTCTTTGACCTGCAGTTGTAAGATAGTGATACCAAGAAAAAGAATGAACCAAGTATTGAAGCTGAATAGAGCATGGAAAGTGACTGAGACAACAGCAAACTTGGAGTAGGGGTAGCACTAGCATGTCTCCTTACAGATCCTGTGGCTGATTTAGAGAAATTGGGGGATAACCTTACCATCTCCATGATCAGGGAAGAACCAGGTGTGAACCCAACCAGCAGCATTTTGGATGCATCAGAGGCACATCTCTTATCTGGCAACTGGAGGAGGGCTATCTGTCTAGTTCTGAGTCGGGTGGTGAGCTAGAATCTGATTCCACTAAGTCTGTGGAGTCAGGATCAAATTTTGGGTCTTCTAAGTCTGAGTCTGGTATTCCCGGGGGTGGTAACACGAATGCCAAAATCTTGTCTAGGTCCTCTTTTTCTTTTCCTTTTGAGTCGATTGTAACCGAAGATCTAGATCTTATGAATGAGAACATTGCTGATTCTGAGTATTTCTCTGTGTTGCTTATTTATTGTATTGACCAAGATTTTCAGAATTTTAATGAAAATGAAGAGGAAGGAATTTCTCTAGTTTTGAAAAAACTTGATTAATCATGAGGATGAGAGGTTTGCTAAACCCTATGCTAATAAAATCATTGCTATTAATATAGGTATTGAGAAGGATCTGTGTCTAGTCCAGATTGGGTCCATGTTGTCTTCGGAGGAGCGCGAGTACTTAGTCACTTTGTTAAAAGATTTAAAAAAATGTTTTCCCGTGGTCCTACGAAGACATGCCTGGAATCAATCCTGAGATTGTACAGCATCGAATCCCTCTTGACCCCGAGGCCCGACTGTCAAGCAGAAGTTGCGTAGAATCCGTCCAGATTGGGCGTTGAAAATCATGGAAGAGGTCACCAAGTAGATCGAGGTAGGTTTCTTGTTAGTATCTGAGTATCTGACTTGGTTGGCCAATATTGTCCCAGTGCCGAAAAAGGATGGTAGAATTTGGGTATGTGTTAACTTCCAAGACTTGAATAGAGCTAGTCCGAAGGATGACTTTCCTCTACCGCACATTGATGAGTTAGTGGATTTCACTACAGGCCATGCATTGCTATCCTTTATGGATGGGTTTTCCAGGTACAACCAGATTCTGATGGCACCCGAGAACAGAGAGAAAACCACATTCACTACACCGTAGGGTACCTACAGGGTTATGCCATTTGGACTGAAGAATGCCGGGACTACCTATCAAAGGGCTATGACCACCATTCTTCATGATATGATCCACAAAGAGGTTGAGATGTATATAGACGACATGATTGTCAAGTCCAAAGAAAGCGAAGGCCACTACACTGTCTTGGAGAAATTCTTTCAAAGGATCAAAGAATACAAGTTGAGGTTGAACACGCAGAAGTGTACCTTCGTCATAACAGCAGGGAAAATGCTGGGCTTTTTTATCACACAGAGGGGCATCGAAGTAGATCCTTCCAAAATCAAAGCCATCCTAGAAATGCCACCACCAAGGACCAAAAATGAGGTGCAAGACTTTCTAGGTAAAGTGCAATTCATAAGACGGTTTATTTCCAAATTAACCTTGACTTGTGAACCACTTTTTGGTCTCCTGAAGAAAGGAAGAAATTCTGATGGGATAATCGATGTCAATTCGCCTTTGAGCAGGTTAAGCAGTACCTCCAGAATCTGCCTATGTTATCGCTGCCAGAGCCAGGAAAGCCTTTGATTCTATACCTATCAGTGAAAAACACGACCATGGGATACATGCTCGCTCAAGAATCTGAAGATAGGGTGGAGAAAGCCATCTACTACTTGAGCAAGAAAATGTTGGATTATGAGACCCACTATACTCCGTTGGAGAAAGCTTGCTTAGCCTTGGTATGGGCTACTAGGAAGTTGAGGCACTATTTGTTAGCTCACTCTGTAATCCTGGTTTTCATATTAGATCCCATCAAATATCTCTTTGAGAAACCAGCGCTTACAGGTAGGCTAGCCCGTTGGTTGCTTCCTCTATCTGAATTTGATCTCAAATATGTCACCCGTAAGTTGGTCAATGGAAGAGCTATAGCGGAGTTCCTGGCAGATCACCCAGAAGAAAAGGATGAGGCGATGGAATACTTGTTCCCAGATGAAGCCATTCTGCAAGTTAAGGAGGAGACTTGGATGATGTACTTTGACAGAGTAGCCAATCAGTACGGTTATGGGATAGGTGCATTGCTGATAGTACCCGATGACTCTCATATACCTTTAGCTTTCAAACTCTGGTTCAAGGTGTCCAATAATGAAGTAGAACATGGAGTGTGTATCACTGGTTTAGAAGCCGCCCTAAAGCTCTCTCGTCCTCCAAGCAGTGAGGTACCTAGCCAAGTGTAAACCACGGATGGGGAATGAAACCGAGTACTCTACCCCCTCCTTTGGGAGGATTTGTTCATGCCCGAACTAATGTCTAAATCGGAAAAGGAAATAGAACACGCAATGCGTGAGGCCAATCAATTGTATGCCAGGTTGCTGAGCCATGATGTAACTTATCTCAGTTAGATTAAGCCAGGGGCAATGCCAAGATATGTCAACAGCAGACCTGTTGCACATCTAGTCACACCACAATCCCTCGTTGGGGAAATCCACTAGTCGGTAGCGGAAGAAATAACCTCGAGCTAAGTACTCAGGGTAAGAGTCCACTACCTTCAGCTTATCCATAAGCCATACCTAGGAAGGGATGAAAGAAAACAGAGATTAAAGAATAGAGAGATATATGTTGAGAGAAGAGTAAGGAAAGGACTTTGAGAGAAAAATAGAGCATGAGTGCCGAGTGATGTGAGAAACGCATATGAGAAAGGGTGGGAAACAATACCTGAAGAAGTAGTGGACTCCCCGCGAATCTGGTAGTCTCTCGCCGATGAAAGGAATTTAAACCCATCAAGGTCTCAGCCAGCGCCAAACCAATGCAACTCTTGCCTTCTTTCAGGCCTTGGGCCACTTTGATCAACCAAATGCTGGATCCGCCAAAACTATGGTCAAGATGGAAATGTGCAAGCATACATAAGCAAAAGGCATGTTGCCGAAAACCTCGCCAGAAAAGGTTGCCTCTGTCACCAATATCGGAAAATCAATGAATCAAGCTGGGTATGTCCAGTTCTCTGCCGTGGGCTAGAGATCGAACCTCGTGTAAAGTGAGCCCGCATATCCGTCCTAAAGCTTGGGCATAGCCAAAACAGGGCTGAGGGATGATTTTCTCATCATGCTGGAATTCCATTGATGTCTGAAATTCTTCAATTGTCGGGCATATTTCTTATCCCCTGATGCGAAAGACATGTGTAATTGGATCCCAACATCAAACCGCAGTATGGAGGAATGGAAAACAAAGTGGAGTATGGCTCAAAAAAAAAAGTGCATTTATGTAGAAATCCCAAAAATTTGACTTTTTTGTGCCATCTAAAGTAGCTATCCAATCCGTAAGCTTTTCGACAAAAGAATGGCTCCATTTGTGAAAGAAATTGCAGCTGAAATGAGGTTTTGAAGAAGAAATCACAAAACAGAACCTTTCATAGATGATAAGGCTATGAGTGGAAGCCAGTTGTCAACAATCTGGAAGTTACTCACACTGGTGGCCTGCAGGCTACTTTGGTGGGCCGCAGGCCACCTCCTCTAGCCGACAACCTCTATCTCTAGCCGGCAGCTCTCCCTTCTGCCCTGTCGTCCACTTGTGTGCTGGGCAGTGTTGATAACATGTGTTTTGTCTCTATCTTTGAGTGTTTTAAGGTCTTGTTTTGAGTCTTTTTTGTTTTAGCAAGTTTGTTTATTTGAATTTGAGTTGTTTTTGCTTTGTTTATTGAGTTGTATTTTCTATTTCGGTTGTTGGTTGGCTCATTACCCGATTAAGAACATTGTTCCAATCAAGCGCTCTCTTGGTCAATGCAATTCCATGTCCATTTCAATGCAAATATAGTGCTTATGATGCAAAAATGATAATACTTTTCATAAAAACTGCAAGTTTTCATTATGATCATGTTTTTTTTACAAAAGAGGCGTACAATTTTCAAAGCAAAAATGAAACCTATCTGAAGCTATACATGTGCTAATGCTACCAAAAAAAAGAAACTAAGCAAAAAAGTACAAAAAAATCAACACTAGTCGGCTCAGGCTCGAGAGGCCCTCTCCGTCCTCTTCCTCGGAGGGGACTCGAGAGCACTATCTCTATCGGCACTGCTGTCGGAATCAGACTATGAACCAGAGTCGGTATCGTCTTCGCTCTCTTCCTCAGGGTCCGCCTCGGCGTCACCTCCGCTCTCGAACCCTGAGCCAGTATCATCACCTCCACTCTCAAATGACTCAGAATGTCGACTCACTGCCTCCTTAGAGTCATTAGTCTCAGCATCATCATCGCTCAAAATAGGCTTTGAAGGGCTGCTCTGGCCTCTGGTGCCCCCGTCCCTGTCTCCTCTGCTACTGCTGGAGAAGGTGCTACCGGTGCTGGTGCTGCTGCTGTCGTTGGTGCCATCGGTGCAAATGGAATCTGGAAAAAAACAGTTATCAACATATTAGCTATAATGTGTGTATCAGATACAAGCATAGTATGCAGAATAAGGGGTATGCAGAAATCAGATACAGTATAAATACAGTGTGTGAGTGTAGTGTGCCAATGCAGTGTATCAATGTAGTTTGGGAAAGACTATGGATGAAATGCTGATGTATCAGTGAAAATATGATAGCGTGATGCGTAAACAGAGTTAGTAATGAAATGCATGCTGAACTGAAGGACATTACCTAGATACTGTGGAGACCAAGCAGTGTCTCCCTCCTCTGCACCATGTCCATCAAGGAAGCCACCAGCTTGAGGAGGCTCCTTGTATGCTCCATAGACGCCTGCAAGTGCATTTGGATGATAAATGTCTGGAATAAACATATCTGAAATGGAAATGTAGGGGTGCAAATGATAAAGTGTGGTCCATACCTGGGACGAGCCTCAAACACTGACAAGCTCGTACCCAACCTCTACCAGCTCAATTAGGATCTGGTAAGCAGTCTCAATAAGCCGCCAGCACGTGAGCGTAGTGGGAAGCTCCGGCCAATGGATAGTCTGCTCAACAGAAGGAGCTCATCTAGTATGGGCCCTAGTCGCCCGAGTCGCCTCGCCTGCCATAGGAGCCCATAACCCCTTACCTGCGTGAGCGCCCATCAAAGGAGGCATAAGGTGGGTCTGAATAAATGTTGTGTAATTGCCCTCTCATCTAAAGAAGTCAACGTCCAAGCCTACCATGAACTGTATGACTGCATTAACAGATAGGCTATCCACTGTCCACATAGACTCCGGGAGTGGCATCAAAACAACCGAATCAGGCAAGCCCACAATCTGGCGAACGAATCTCTCGCTCAAAAACCAAGCCCGGTAGACTGGGCCCTCCAACAGAATCCAGAAGCGTGATATGCCCCACTCTCCCGCGTACTGGTCTTGCACCCCGGCCGGTATCATCACCCAAGGCTACTACGCGATCTGCAAACAGGATATGTATAGTTTGTTAGTCATCGTTAGTTGCTAAAGTATGAATCAGAATAGTTGTAAAGAAAAAATGACTGTGTTTCAGGTTACCTCATGGGCGGCCATAGTATCAAAGTAATGACGGAAGAAGGCAAAGGTCCTGCGACTCTAGCACTGACACCGACCATCGTATCGTCTTGAGTAAGGAACCACAAGGGGGAGCTCCTCCATAAGCTCTGAAGCGAAGGCTGGAAAATACGCATAAACCCATAGCTGCAAAGAAAGTGCAATGATATGTGAACACAAAGCATGAACAGATACAAAAAGTGCAAAGCAGAAAGCACAAGGCATGAACAAATATAGAAAGCGCAAAGAAAAAAACACAGGTGTTAAACAGATATAAAGTAGAAAATGTGAAGTAAAAGTATAAAATGCAAAGAGGGAACTGAAATGCATACCTCCTAGGTTCGCTAGTAGCCTACGATCTGCTCTTCCCTCATGCAGGAGGTGGAGCTCATATAGCCGTATAGGGTGGCGAGGCCAACTCCACCCCAGTTGTAGAAGTGTACCCGAGGGAGGGTCACCAGGGTGCTCAACAAATATAAACCCATAGTGTTCCACCTGTTCGAAAAAAAGATAGTATCGAGGACAAACATCAGGAAGCCCTGGGCATACTGCTCCATCTCCTTCAACTTCTCGGGCTCGCTCCCGCAGAACTGCTCAGCAAACCAACTATATCTCACCATGGCTAGCCGATACAGAGGTTGGCGCACTCCCAACAGATCGATCTAAGCAACCTCTCACTCACTCATGTCCGTGTCAAAGGGGATCGAATCGCCCCCTATTCCTAAGCCTGTGATCATGGCAAAGTCGTAGGGAGTCATCGTCATCCCCCCAGCAGTAGAGAGATGGAAAGAGTAGGTGGTGTCCCATAACCTCTCCACTAACGCTCCTAGAAGGGGGCAACTCGCTATGATGCATGTCAGGCCAGAGCAGAAAAGGCCGAAGCCAGTCTCATCGATGATATCATAGACCCCAGCAAGGAGCTCGTTATACCAGTCCCTCGTCGTCGTCGCTTCATACCCCCTATAGGCACGAGAGACTCCCTATGGCAAAGAACATATAAATCAAATGAAAGGCAGTGATGAAAGTGCAGTCAGATAAAAGGCAGTGCTAGAAAAAGAAATGCAGTTAAAAGGAAAGACAGGAATGCATGAAAAAAGAATTCATACCTCAGTAGCGCTAGAAGAAAGGTGGGAGGCCAGCTCCCTCAGCAGGAGGTCTTCTACTACACCGCGAGGAAAATCCCTGAAACGCCTAATGCCTCCCGGCGGTACTATGTGCTTTCGAGGATGATATATCGCCGGATCGAAGGGCCGCACTCTCAATAGTAAATGCTCTGGCTCAAACTCGGGCGCAAACTCTGCCTCAAAGCCCTCAGCTGCCTTGCCAACCTCAGTAACTGTTGGTTCCTCTACCTCGGCAACGGGTGGAAACACAAGTGGAACCTCTAAAGGAGCTCCATCATGAGGAATCTCATCCGACATCTAGATAATGGGTGAAAAGTAGGTGAACAGTGAAGAAAAATGGAGAAAAGAGAATAAGCTTGGAAAAAGCCAACCCTAGGAGAAAGAAAATGTGAGAAAAAGTCAAAGCCTGGAAAAGTTCATGAAACCCAAGAGAAACTCGAGGGGAACAACCCCAAAGTGGTGAAAATCCAAGAAAAAGCAACGAAATCAAAATCTAATCGATTCAAAATGTAGAAAACCAACAGGGTTTTGCAAAAAAGTTTGCGTGGGGAGTTAGAAAACGTGTATAAAGCATGAATCTAGAGAGAAAAAGTACCTAGAGAGAGAGAGGGGGGTTTTCAAGCTTGGAGAAGTGAGGAAATTAAGTTTGAGATGGCATACTTAAAGACCTGAAGCAAAAAGTCAATTTTGCCCCGAATCTGCCACCACATTGGTGGCCGGCAAGGTTTTCTGATGGCCGGCAGGTGGCCGGTGGCTCTTAGGTTGGTCCTGGTGCTTTTCTGTGCTTCTACTTTCTGAATAGTGTATGGGAGGTTCTATTTCGAAAGCTTGCAGCTGCGTTCCAATGTGAACATGCCCCACTTGCTACTATGAACGAGGTGTATCCTTTTGAACATGTTGCAATTCCTCCTAGAGGTAAATCCAAAGGAGCCACCGGGTATTGTTTTATTCATTTTGTCAAATTACGTCTTTGTTCACTTCCGTTGCATAGAATGTGCATTTCACATATATGTATGTCGTATGCATGTCTTGCATCATTTATGATTTATGCATGGAATGCGCTATCAATTTTGCATAGAATATGCTCTTATTTCATGTATAGAATACGCTTTTGTCTTTTGCATAAAACATGCCTTCAATTAACAACATACGTCGGTTGTCTATTTTGCATGGAATATACGTTGCCACTATATCAACTCGCGCACTTTGTGCATCTACCGCACACCTCTTTATTTTATCTCGGGATACGTGAAGCATGAGCTCGAGCAGTTTTCTCTTATCTCAGGACGCATGACGCGTATCCCTAGGCGTGTTTTATCTCGGGACGTGTGAAGCGCAAGCCCGAGCGATTTTCTCTTATCTCAGAATGCATGACATGCAGCCCTGGGCGTGTTTAATCCAGAGGCGCATGAAGCATGAGCTCGAGTGATTTTCTCTTATCTCAAGACGCGTGAGGCGCCGCCCTAGGTATGTTTTATCTTGGGATGCGTGAAGCACGTGCCTGAGCAGTTTTCTCTTATCTCAAGACACGTGGCGCGTGGCCCTGGGCGTGTTTTATATCGGGACTCGTAAAGCGTGAGCCCGAGCAGTTTCTCTTGTATTTCAGGACGCGTGATGCATGGCCTTGGGTGTGTTTTATCTCAAAACGTGTGAAGCACGAGCCTGAGTGGTTTCTCTTGTATCTCAAGATGCATGGCACGCAACCCTGGGCAGTTTTGCTTATATCTCGAGACACGTGAAGCGCGACTTTGAGCAGTTTTTATCTCGGGACACGTGAAATGCAACCTCGAGCGATTTTCATTTCTTAGTTTCTCGAGACTTATGAAGAGTGAGCTTGAGCACTGTTTTCTCGTCTCGTGTTTTGGCGTGGTCAGAATGTGTTTCAGATCTTTCTGCATGGAACCTGTGTTGGTTTGAAGCTTGAAGCTGCTCATTCATATGTTGTTATCTTGCTTATTGCATTATTGCTTGTAGGATCATCTCGCATGATCATGAGTTTTCAAAATAGCTGGCTTCACGAAACGTGTGAGTCTAGCTTCAATTTTTTTGTGCATATCATTTGCATCTTGCCCTAGAACTACGCTGGTATGATTCTTTGCAAAAGGATATGTAGGCAGCCTGTGGGCGCAACCATCTATTTCTGTCTTAATTGTTTGTCCAAGTCTTACGGCCTTGTCAAAATAGGTCATCTTCGGGCTTTGACATTCACTCACATCATTTCATGACTCCGAGTTCTGTCAAAGGGGCAACTATAGGCACCCTATTTTTTACTGCCCTTATGACTTGGACGTCATCGCTTGCACACCCATTGATGAGTGTATATACTTGTCAAAAGCTCAAAGTCCTCAGTGGAATGCCACAGCTTTGAGCCCTCCAAACCTGGCATGCCTTGTATTTCAACCAAAACCTTGGATTTTCAAGCCTGCAACCTCCGGTGGCCTGTCGGCCACTGCTACGGGCTGCCAGCCATTTCTAATAGTTGCCGGCCACCAGTGTGTTTTGCAGATATTTTGTGACAACTATACTAGTTGTTTGCACAAATGCTTGCATCTGCTCCCATGTGTATGGCTGGATGTTTTTTAGGGAAGTTCATGTTTTTCTACATATAGATGACCTCCCCTCTTGCTTTGAGGTTAGAAAAATTTTGGAGCAAAATTTTTCCTCTCTCTCTCTCTCTTGCAAATTTCTTCACCTTTGCCTATACACTCTTAACCAAACCTCTCCATCTTTGAGCTAAAATATCTTTGAGCTTTGTTTGAGCTGTTAAGGGTGTGTTTGTCTTGTTTTATTGCTTGAAAGTGATCAACTCTTCAAGAGGTACAAAGCTTTGTCTCTTTACTTGTTGTATTTACTCTTTTTCTTACTATTTCCCAAAAATTCTTACTATTTTCCAACTATTTTTGGGCTGTAAAAACTCTATATTTTTGGGCTGAAACTTGGGTTTTAAGGCCAATAAAGGTTGGGGGGTGGTTCACCCTTCTTTACACCTTGCTCTCAAGGCCTTTACCCTTATGTTTCCCACCCTTACACTATCTTTTTTTGAGCTTTTAAACACTGATTTTCAGATTTATTTTAGTGGCTAAAATCATGGTTTGAAGTCCAAAATTGGAGGGGTTAGCCTTCCCTCCTTGTGTTTTCCTTACTAGCCTAGCATGATCCATGTATTAGCTTATTATTCTAGCTATTTTTGTCTTAATTTCAGCATGTTTTAGGACTTATTTAACACTTTTTTAGGACTGTTTGTAAATGTTTGTTGCAATTGAGCTTTGTTTTGCATGCTTGTAGTATAATTGTCCTCATAAGCTTGGTGTTTTAGGCATTAGACACCATCTTATTTGAGTTGATAGTGTTTATTTATGGTTTTCCATACTTGTGATCACTCTTAATCACCTCTGCAACCTCCCTCTTTTCTTGGCTTTTGTTTTGTTTTGAAAGTGGTTTCAAATTACTTGTTTGTTTAAGCATGAGATTGAGATGTCATGCTTAATGGTTTAATCCCTTTCGAGGTTCATTACCAATGGTATGGTGTCTCTTTCATGCCCAAAGAAACTCTTGGTTTGAGCCCTCTTTCCATTAGAGGACTTAAATTCACCTCGTAGACTCTATTTATTAAGGAATGGTTGGTAAATTAAAATGAAGTAATAAAATTGGTGAATAAAAAAGGTGTAAGATAATAATTGGTTAGGGTTCCATCAAATGTTAATTGAACCCTTGAGTCTTGAGTCGTTTTATACTCCATAGTGATGAATGCGGTGCAAGATTCATTGTCAACTACTTCCCTTGATCTTTCATGATAGGGAGGTGGTTTTAAGAGTCTTGTTTTGTTACATTTATTGAACTTGCACACTTTGGTTCATAGGCCATCATGCAATGAAATTACATCCATTAGTGGTTTGTGAATCAAACTTATTACTCCTTTGAGCTGTTCAAAAGATAAGAAAGGGCAAATTGTGCAAACAAACCCTTGAGAATACCCTGTCTCTGCTCTGTTTGCTCTTTGTAGCAATAAGAAAGTCCAGTCATCAGTGGCCGGCAGGCTACCTTTTGTGGACAGCAAGCCACCTTCTGTGGCCGGCAGGCTGTCATCAGTGGACGGCAGGCCCTCTGTCGGCCACCAGTGCAAAATCCGGCAGTGTCCTTTTGAAGCAAAATAGAGTTAGTCTGGAGGTGGAACTCAGTGCAAATGTTCTATTGTGCAACAGAGGCATTCAACAGCAAAAACAGAGCCTTTTTCAGGTGGAAACCGCATTCATGCATGAACCCTCCATCGATCCTCGGGATCCATGTTGTAAATATATTAGTGTTGTGCTTAAAATAATGGCTTTGTAATTAATTAGTTAGAATAGCTAATTCGCCTTGTGTTGTAATTATTTTAATTAGCTAGATTAGTTAATTAATTCGGTTTGTAATAATTAGTTAAGTAGTTTAGGTAAATTATTCATTTGTTGTTGTAATAGCTAGGTTATTAGTTAGCTAGTCAGTTCATTCGGACTCTCCGGTGTAAGGGCATAATGTTGTAATAATGTGTATATCTTCCAACCCCACGTTTTTCTCCCTTTTATTTACTTGCTTATGATGGTTAGATTAGGGCATCATGTTTTGTTTAGCATTCTTCATGTTTGCATCCACTTGTTTTGCATGCACCGAAGCGCGGTTCATCATTCTAACTTGCATTGTCGTTTAAACATTCTTTGAATATGTTCTTAGACCGCATGCTATCAAATTGCTTCATTTGCTATATTTGTAGCCGAGCCTAGTAAATTGTATATCGCATGTATCGCATTAGTCATATCGCATAGTTAGGAATCATGCATTTTTCTAACTTTATCATCTTTTTTGGCTTGGAGTACTAGGTGAGCATTTACTCGATTTAACATATCGCATCCTGATGTTGCCATGTTTAGCATGCTTGCCATGAGGCTAATTGCTTATGTGCTATAACTGCTTCAATGCTTGTGGATGAAGGCTAATTGCTTGAATTGGAATAATTTCAGCAATGTTCATATGCGATCACTTTTTCAAGTGGTACATATTCGAAACAATTTTCAAAACAAACATGAGATCAAATGTTCTAATTTTTGCAAGTTAGTCTATACTTGTGTGTGTGCGCATCACATAGTAATGCTAGCCTAATAATCGGAACAAGAGCATATAATGTAAATAAGATTCATATCATGATTAGTAGAAACCGATCTTTGATCGGGAAAGCGGGGGTGCTTAATTCATAACCTTCCCCTCTCATACCTCAGTTCTTGAGCTGAGACAATCTTGGTGACGACGGATACGTGGCCTTTGGCACGAGTCATGGGTTTCCTAAATTTCTCAAAAATATTTAGGTGGCGACTCTGTATCTGGAAAAAGCAGTCTATTTTTTGCAATTTGAATCAAAATTGATTTTCCAAAAGATTTGCCGGATTTGGACTCTTTGGTGTTTATCTATTTCACATTGCCCTTGTGGAATTGGATTCAGAACTACAGGAGTCTGATACTGTAAGGCTTATTTGTCTTCCAAAAGGGGGCACGAAAAGTCGAGCTATACCAATCCTCTTTGCTTTCAGCCTTCCTCGGAACTCCTTTCCCTTTGCCAATCTACAGTAGTAGGTTTGTATCCCAGCCCGAAAGTGTTAGAGTTGTGACTCATCCCCATGGTAACTGTACCTTCCTATCTGCCACTTCTGCCCAATCCTGATCTAGGAATATGCCCCTATTTGTTCATCATGTAAATGGACTGAGCGCTCACGTAATTTCCGTCATCCTCCGCTATGATGGATTGGACCACCCGGGCCTCTATCAGCCAGAAGCTGGAGAGGAATACATCCTCTTCCCCATGTATGATTTCCAGCACTGGTGCGGTAGTTCCCTGGGGTGGATTAATCGCAGAATTACCGTACATAGTGGCAATTTCACCTTTAAAGGGGTACTTCACAAACTAATGGACTGTCGATGATACAGTCCTCATCTGATGTAGCCAAGGCCTTCCCAATAGATTGAAAATGGCTGGAACATCCATGACATGGAATTCCACCTCATGCTCAGACGGGCCAATTAGTACTTGGCTCTTGAACGTCCCCATACCATCCCAGCTAGTATTGTCATAAGCCCAGACGGCCTGGGTCGTGAGTGTAAAGTCAGCCAGCCTCAAACTGATGACATAGGCTGTCCTCACTGGACACACATTAATCACCGATCCGGTATCTACTAGCACCACCGGAATGCACTTTTTTGGCTTTCCAAGGTCACATACAAGGGTCTGTTGTGGTTGGCACCCTCAAGTGGCAACTTTTTATCCGTAAAAGACATCACCGGCATAATGTCCCCAGACATAACCAATGGCACCAATTGATCAGCAGTGGTGTCAATAGGCAGTTTTGTCCAGTTCATTGCCTCTAGCAGTGCTTGTCTATGTTCCCGAGATGTCATTATTAGCCTCCAGATGGATATGTACGCCTGAATCTTCTTGAGCTGTTTCAGGACTAGGTTTTCTTCAACATCCTTCTCTTTTGCTCTCTCAGCCTCCTTCGCAGAGGTCTCCGGCTGATCTAGTGACGCGAGTTTGTAGTACCGACCACTCTGGGTCATGTGGTTAATCTCGTCAGTATACCACGTATCGTCAGGGGTGCCAGCTTTCCATCCTTCATCCGTATATACGTGACTCAAATCATTATCTTCCCACCACTCCCCCGCAATCAAAGCCGGGCTATTATTTGGTTCCACCTGAAGCATGTTTACATCTCGTCCCCCATCATCATACCATTCCTCTTCCACCACAGCCTTGGTTTCTTTGTTCCAGTACTTTCTAAGCTTTTTCGGCATTCTTTTCCTGTGATTAGGCTCCCATTCTGGCCTTCCCGCACAGTCACTAAGCCCCCACTCAGGTTTGTCCATACTCTGAACATCATTTGATGTTGATTCGGCCTCCACTTTATTCTTCCCTTTTCCTTGCTCCAAGCCTATCTTTCTTGGAAGTTCTTCCACTCTTTGTAAATAGTAAATTAATCTACTAAATATTTTTTCATTTTTCAAAAAATGTACATGACATTTAATTTTTAAAATTAAAAAAATGACACATATCCCTTGCATTAATAAAATACTTAATAAAATTGATGGTATTGACTAAAATATAAAATAATTGGAGGAGTGGTGCTATATTTCCCTAATTTTACCCTCCTAATTTCACCCTCAATGACGTTGCCCACCCCCCATGTGAAGCAATTCCACACCCTTCTCCCTCTCCCTCTCTCTCTCTCTTATATTTAGCATCCATAATTCCGCATCATTGAGAGTGAAATTGGATGAGTGATATTAGGGGAATTATTATAATTAGAAATCATCTTATACATGGTGAAGTACTCATAAAAGCAAAAGTTAATAAAATTAACTTTTATACAATTAATGATAAAAAAGAATGGCAAAAGTAGATAGAAAACTGAAATTGGATAGTCACCGCTATAAGAGATTCAATTGTTTGGTCATTAACGAGCACAAAAGAAAATGATAAAAAGAAGGGTCGATTGACAAAAAAGAAAAAAATTATAAAATAATGATCTATCTGAATCTAAAGGACCAATCCCAACAAATATTGAATTTAACAATAAGTCTGGAAACCTAGATTTTTCTATATGGGTGGTTGTGTAGTGGAGATTAAATTTGTGTAGTGTGGGGTTCAGATCATATGTAGAATAAATCTGAACAACAAGATAATAATTCTAAGTAATTTTTGAATTTGTAATATTACTGTTAACTTAAATCATGTTTGTTTATTTGTTAAATATTAAGTTTTTTTTTAATGTTAAACAATATTTGCTTAATGCTATGTTTTTGCTTAACTATTGAATATTAAAAGAGCAGTTTGTTTGATGAGTATGTTATTATTATTTTTTTAATTTATGATAAGTTGAATATTTTTAATAATGTTAGATGATTTTTTTTTTGGAACAGATAATGCGAAAACGTAATTCCAAATCAAATCGAATTGTGTTTAAATGATTTGGCTCAGATTGATTCAATAATTTTAATGATTTAGTTTGATTACAATTTTTTTAAACAGTAAAGAGCGAATTAATTCTGATTTTATCTAAAATAAATTCAAATCCGACCATGCTTATCTCTAGTGGTAAGCTTTTGTCAACTCTCCTTCTCCGATTGGCTGGATAATGCAAAGGCAAATTATTCTAGTCAAGATTAGCAACCAACAGAATGACATGTAAGTAGCTTTGAAGAGTAATAAACTAAAAACTGGAGGGCAATTTTGTGCGATTGGGAAAATTTATTCTCCACCTTTTTTTTTCTATTCTTTTTGGCCAAGATTGTAGGATGTTAGTTCTTAGTAAAATAAGATTATAACTAAAGGGTCGCATCTGCTTTATCAGCTCGAACTCCTAACCTTCTACTCAACACCCTAAAATGTAGCTACAAGTCCATTAGGCCAAACCCAAAGCCTCAGATTGTTACTTGTTGACATGTGGATATATTAGATTGTTTATGTCATCATAATTCTTAGAAATTATTTATCCATATATGAAAAAGAAAAGAAAAAAAAAAAGAAAAAAAATTTGTAAAGAATTAATTCAATCTCAATAAAGAGCTCTTGGTTCAATTTTGCAACTAGCAGTGCATGAACTATAATGTTTAAGTGATATGGTGTTACTAGCTCCATTTTTGTTTGATGTTATATGTAACACCCTCAAAATAGTACATAATTCCCACATCCGATCCTTCCATAAACATGACAAATAGTTTACATAGACATACAAATGTCAGAGTTTATATTACGAAAGTGTATTTCATATTAATTACAAATGTTCACAAAATTAATAGAATGCCCTGCAGGCTTACATCTTTCCATGTAACAACCCTCATTTTAACTTAGTCATACTTGCATGCATTTATGGATGATCTTGTTTTGATGTGTGCATTCGCAAATCTTGTCTTGTTTTGCTCGAATGTTGCTTGCATGCTTTGTTCTTTCCTGGCGTGTTGCCGAGGTCATCTTAAGCCTAGACACCTTCGAAACCTTTTCCGCCTAGAACTGTTGTGGAATTCCTTCGGTTGACCTCCATCTCCACCCTGGCATATTGGCCGAGATGTCACCCTCCAGGCCGAGGCGCGCGTCGCCTAGGCCGAGATGTGCAAAATCTAGGACGAGATGTTAATATCTAGGCGTTCCAGATCCTTGACCCTTGCACTAGCGATTTTGTTCCTAGAATGGTATGACCTAGATCGAGGTGTGGCACATCTAGGCCAAGGTATGGCACAGCTTAGTCAAGTGTTGTCCTTCCAAGCCGATGTCATTGTTACCCTACTTGCTGAAGCCTTACCCTTAGCCGAGATCATCACTTGCCGGAGTGCTCTTGCGGTTTAGCTTGTTGAACACACTTTTTCTTGGTCTTGTCTAATCAGTCAGTCACCAGAGGGATTAAGTCAGTGACTGTCAGGAGAAACATTTCATTTTGTATCAAATCTTGTCTTTAGAGAGAGAAACTCTAGGAAGAAGAATGAGAAGTTTGAGCAAGAGAGAGAGAACTCCCAAGCTTGATCGTTAGAGCTTGAACCATTAGATTCGAGTTTTGAGGTTAGAATCTTAACCTACCTTTGTCGTTCTTTTTGATCATCTAGCTACATTGCACGATCAGATGTGTTCTGCACGTCACACATTGATTTGAAAGTTGGTTTTAGAAAGAGAAAATGGTTTTCATGTGTTTTTGAAGAAAAGCCTCGTTTGATCCGAAAGTTTGCATTGAGACTCATGTTTTTGTGTTTGTTTTGATAAGATCCTTGAGCGTGGGTGCCCAGGTCCATGTTTTTTAGTTCCTGGCATGAAATCTCAGCTTTTGTAATGGCAAGTTTTGACCCTTGCATTCATCGCCTCATGTTCATGTTCTTCATGTTCTTCATGCTCGTGTCCTTCATGTTTTTGAAGAGGGAAACCCAGATTTTCCCAACTTCGCTTTTGAATGTGGCCATCGGGACCACACCTCGGTGAGAAGGTGTGAGACCTCGGCCAAGACCTGGTAGTTACCCAGCGTGTCTTCTGGAGGTAAGAAACGGTGTTTTGATTTGATCTGACTTAGTTTTGAAGAATGCCTAGGTCATTTGCATGCATGCTAGACTTGTTTTGAGAAGTACATTCAATAGACCTTGCCATGTGTTTGTAGGACTGGACTTGCCTTGACCCCGACGTTCGACGAACTAGGTGAGTGGTATTTTTAATAAAGTTATGTTATATGTTTTGATAAAGACTTCGCTTTGCTTTGTTTTGAAAGTATTTGTTAAGCATGAATATTTGTCCCTATTTTGTATATCAAGCATGATCTTGTTTGATGACCTTCTCAGAAAGTCCCTTGTGCTGGTGGACTTTAAACTTTCGCAGCACATCTTGTTTGAAGGTCCCTTGTGCTGGAGGACTCTAAACTTTCGTAGCACATCTTGTTTTGAAAGTCCCTTGTGCTGGAGGACTCTAAACTTTCGCAGTACTCTCGTGTTAAAGGGCTACGGGCCTTTGTAACATAGGTTCCTTGTGCTAGAGGACTCTAAACTTTTGTAGCACCCTTGTTGAAATATCTCCCTTGCCTTGTCTTGTTTTGCCACTGACGATTTACCGCGTGGATATGCTTGCCGGAATGCTATCAATTGTAATATGTTGATGCTAGTAAGCATCCCTTGAAGCTTTGAAGATTGGTCAGGTGGACGAGGTCCATCCCTTGTTATATAGAGTTTTGACTTGTATTGTTTTGAAAGGACTTCGGCTATTATTCATGCAAACCCCTTTATTATTTATACCATTCACTGAGTATCCAAGCTCACCCTCTCTCTCTCTCTCTATATATATATATATGTAGGTGATGAGCAAGAAGGCGGTGACGCCTAGATGTGATTCGCGAGCTTGTTTTGGATTCTGTCATGCCAACTTGACTTGTAATTATGTCGGCAGTCTTGAAAATCATGCTTCTCAACTTGTAATATTTGTATTTCGCACATGTCGGCTTGAGAAGCCTTTTGATCAAGATGTGTGTTTTGTGTGTATGTTATGTCGGCAACGAGGATGTCGGCAATCTGGCAGACTACGTTCCTTGACTTGTAGTTCGTGCAATTTGTTTATGTCGGCTTGTGAAGCCCTTCGTTAAAATGTAATATGTATTTTGAACCTTACTTTAATTGTATTCAAGTTGTAAAGCTGTGTAAAGATGTATGCTAATCCATTTAACTCATGCACTGCTCTTATGGACCACTTGTATTTTAAATTATTGCTTCCGCACTTGTGAGCCCCATATGTTTATACTCTGATTGTGTGTGAACTTTGAAAGTTGGCCTTCGGTAATCTCGGATTATTGGCCATCACGGCACCAAACTACTAGGGGCGGTTTGGGGTCGTGACAGAATGGTATCAGAGCACAAGTTCCTTAGAATACGTTATTCACACACTTTGAGTCCTAAAGAGCATAGGATTTCCCCTTAGAAGGATGTTAGGATTGGATCATATTGCTTGCTATGTGGACAAGGTGTGCATTATCTCAGCATGCTTAATTGTTACTGTTTGCGTGTTTATTTGTTTATTTTGTTTTAAAGTCGCACTTCACATACTCATAGCATCATGAGGAGAGGTAGACCTCCAGTTGGTCAAGATCGGTCCGAGGACAGATTAGACAGACTGGAGAGGTTAGTTGAAGGCTTGGCCCACGAGTTAAGGCAGACCAGACATCAGTACGCTAGTGTTACTTCGACTCAGGCCGAGCAGACAAACGGCCGAAATGCAGTTCCACCTCCACCTCCTCCAGTACCCCAAGTGCCCCCACTGCTAGCTTTATATGGGGATGGCACGATAACTTTGATCAGGGAGTTCAAGAAAATGAAGCCACCAAGATTCCAAGGGGGTATAGAGCCGATGAAAGCCGAAGCGTGGGTTTTGGAAATGGAGAAGCTGTTTGAGATTTTTCCCAGCACCGACACCCAGAAGGTGACATTAGCAGCTTTTACACTAGATGACGATGCCCGCAGACAGTGGATGATAGTTCGAGGAAGCAATCCAGACTTGACCTGGACCCGATTTTTGGAATTGTTTTACACCAAGCATTTTCCCTTAAGTGTTCGAAATCGCAAGGCTACCGAATTTCAGACTTTGAGGCAAGGCAGTAGAACAGTAGCTGAATATGACCGTGCCTTTACCGAGTTGGCGAGGTACGCATCTCACATGGTCAATGATGAATATATGAAGGCTATGAAGTTTGAAAGTGGGCTCCGTGGACCGATACAAGACCGGGTTAACATGCTCAACATGCCGACCTACGCTAGAGTGCTGGACAAAGCCATTCTGGCCGAAGCTAACTTGAACAGATACCAGAGTTCGAGAGAGAGCCAGAAGAAGAGGCAGGGTTATGACAATCGCCGAGCACAGTTTGGTACCAAGAAGAAAGCGAACGTTGGCTGTTCAAACAACCCAAGACAGGAAAGTGGAACTAAGCCGACATGTTCTAGTTGTGGGAAGCCACATTTCGGAGTTTGTCGTCGGGCGTCTGAAGCTTGCTATGAATGTGGTGAAACAGGTCATTTTGTGAGAGACTATCCGAAGACAAGGGCTGATGAAGGTAAGAAAGATGAGAATACCTCGGGTTCCGTGCAGAAGGGTAACGTTGGGAAAGGACCGATGAGGCAGGGCAGAGTTTTTGCACTGGTACCAGGAGACATTCAGAATGCTGAGGCAGTGGTGTCAGGTATACTTCCAATTTGCTCTCAAGATGCATATGTATTGATTGATTCGGGTTCTACGCATTCATTCATTTCTGCTAAGTTTGCCAAGAAGATTAATAGAAAACTAGAACCCCTTGATTATGTATTATCCGTATCTACTCCCTCTGGGAGATCTATGAATGTTGCATCCATCTATCGAGCATGTGTTATTCTGATTGGGAATGTTGAATTGTTAGCTGATTTAATGCCATTGGACATAACTCATTTTGATGTCATATTGGGGATGGATTAGTTAGTGGCAAATCGCGCATCCATAAATTGTGTTTCTAAGAGTGTCACATTAAGACCCCCAAACCTAGTCGAGGTCACGTTTCAGGGTAAGGGGGTGGTATCCCCACCTTACTTAATTTCGTCCATGAAAGCCTATAGGTTGATCCAAAAGGGGTGTCAAGGTTACCTGTGTAGCATATTAAGTAATTCGAATGGAAGCGTTGGATTAGCCAACGTCCCAATTGTTAATGAATTTCCCGACGTCTTTCCAAATGATTTTCCTGGTCATTTAGTCGATAGAGAGGTAGAGTTTACTGTTGACACGTATCGGGAACCCAGCCCATCTCTAAAACACCCTCTAGGATGGCCCCCGCCGAGCTTAAGGAATTGAAGCTTCAACTACAAGAGTCGCTAGATAAGGGTTTTATTAGGCCAAGCACTTCACCCTGGGGAGCACCCGTCTTGTTTGTTAAGAAGAAGGATGGTACGCTTCGTTTTTGTATTGATTACCCGGAGTTGAATAAGGTAACTATCAAGAATAAGTACCCATTGCCGAGGATAGACGATTTGTTCGACCAGTTGCAAGGAGTACGAGTCTTTTCCAAACTTGACCTTAGGTCGGGTTATCATCAGCTTAAAGTCAGAACCGAGGATATTGAGCAGACCGCTTTTCGGACGAGGTATGGCCACTACGAGTTTTTAGTAATGCCTTTTAGAGTGACCAACGCCCCTGCAGCATTTATGGATTTGATGAACAGAGTCTTTAAACCATATCTAGATGAGTTTGTGGTCGTCTTCATCAATGATGTATTGGTCTACTCTAAGAGCAAAGCTGAACACGAGGATCATTTGAGACTTACCTTACAAACTTTGAGGGATCGGAAATTGTATGCTAAATTTAACAAGTGTGAGTTTTGGCTTACCACTATTTCATTTTTGGGTCATGTAATTGATGAAGAGGGTATTTCGGTCAACCCTAGTAAAATTGAAGCCGTTATGAATTGGCCGAGGCCGGTTAATGTGTCTGAGGTTCGTAGCTTTCTGGGATTGGCCGGTTATTACAGAAAGTTCGTAAAGGATTTCTCAAGGATTGCAATTCCGTTGACACAACTGACTAAGAAGGGAGTGGCTTACGAATGGACTAAGGATAGAGAAGTAGCCTTCCGGGGTTAAAGACGAGGTTAGTCGCAGCACCAATTCTTGTACTACCATCAAGTAATGAAGAGTTTCATGTTTAGAGTGATGCTTCGCATAAGGGTCTGGGTTGTGTATTAATGCAAAAAGGTAGGGTTATAGCATATGCATCTCGTCAGTTGAAGCCACATGAAACGAACTATCCCACCCATGATTTAGAATTAGCAGCAGTGGTATTTGCTTTGAAGATTTGGCACCACTACTTGTATGGAGCTTCTTGTCAGGTTTTCACAGATCATAAAAGCTTGAAGTACTTGTTCACTCAGAAGGAATTGAATATGAGGTAAAGAAGATGGCTCGAGTTGTTGAAAGATTACGATATGCAGATCCAATATCATCCGGGTAAAGCTAACACCGTAGCCGACGCCTTGAGCAGAAAGATGGTTGGAAATTTGGCATGTCTAACTGTGATCTTAGTGGAGCCGACCATTGTTGAGGAAGTAAAGACAAGACCGATGGAGGATGAATTCTTCAAGAAGGTAGCCGATGAGATTATCACAAAGCTGAGATCAGGATACACCATAGAAAATCAAGTGCTCAAGTTTGAAGGGAGATTGTGTGTGGCCGACATCCCAGAGTTGAAAAGGAAAATTTTGCAGGAAGCTCACGGTTACAAGTTTTGCTATTCACCCCGGGAATACCAAGATGTATCAGGATGTGAAGCAGACGTTTTGGTGGCCAAATATAAAAGGAGAGATAGCCGAGTTCGTGTCCCAGTGTTTGTATTGTCAACAAGTGAAAGTAGAACATCAAAGACCAACAGGACTTCTTCAACCTTTGCTGATTCCTGAGTGGAAATGGGAGCACATCTCCATGGACTTTGTGGTTCGTTTGCCGAAGACACAAAAGGGTATGGATTCGATTTGGGTTATCGTGGATAGACTAACTAAATCAACACACTTTTTGCCTGTTAAGACCACCTTCAATGCCGATAAACTTGCCTTGCTGTATGTGAATGAGATTGTTAGACTTCACGGAGTGCCGATGTCCATCGTGTCCGACCGAGATCTGAAGTTGGTTTCCAGATTTTGACAGAGCCTACAAAGAGCTTTCAGAGCTGAGTTGAGGTTTAACACAGCTTTTCATCCCCAGACTGATGGGCAAACAGAGAGGACGATTTAGACACTTGAAGATATGCTTAGACTATGTGTATTGGACCTCCAAGGAAGTTGGGGAGTACATTTGCCATTGGTGGAATTTACCTACAACAACAGTTATCAAGCTAGCATTGGCATGGCGCCGTATGAAGCACTGTATGGAAGAAAGTCCAGGTCGCTGATATGTTGGACCGAGGTAGGAGAAAAGCTCTGCTTGGTCCCGAGTTAATTCAAGTAACAACCGAGAAGATTAAGCTCGTTCGGCAAAGAATCAAAACCGCACACGGTCGACAGAAGAGCTATGCTGACCAGAGAAGAAGAGAGTCGGAATTTGAAGTCGGGGACCATGTGTTCCTAAAGGTTTCGCCGATGAAAGGAGTTATAAGATTTGGAAAGAAGGGTAAGTTAACACTCCGTTACATCGGGCCTTTTGAAATTCTTGAGAAGGTCAACCTCGCTGCCTACAGACTTGCCTTGCCTCCAGGATTGAGCCAAGTCCATAATGTGTTCCATGTTTCGATGCTGAGGAAGTATATCCGACATCCAGAATTGTTTTTGGAACACGGTAACTGAAAGAAGGGTAAGTTAACACTCCGTTACATCGGGCCTTTTGAAATTCTTGAGAAGGTCAACCTCGCTGCCTACAGACTTGCCTTGCCTCCAGGATTGAGCCAAGTCCATAATGTGTTCCATGTTTCGATGCTGAGGAAGTATATTCGAGATCCGCTACATGTGATCGACTATTTCAGAATTGTAATTAACGAAGATTTGGGCTACGAGGAGAAGCCGATACGGATTGTCGATAGACAAGTGAAACAGTTGAGAAGTAAGTCGATACCAATGGTGAAGTTGAATGGAAGGAGCATTACGGTGAGGATGCTACATAGGAAATGGAAGAGGAAATAAAAGTCCGACATCCAGAATTGTTTTTGGAACACGGTAACTCAAGTTTGGGGACCAAACTTCTTTAAGGGGGGTAGGATGTAACAACCCTCATTTTAACTTAGTCATACTTGCATGCATTTATGGATGATGTTGTTTTGATGTGTGCATTCGCAAATCTTGTCTTGTTTTGCTCGAATGTTGCTTCCATGCTTGGTTCTTGTCTGGCGTATTGCCGAGGTCATCTTAAGCCTAGACACCTTTGAAACCTTTTCCGCTTAGAACTGTCGTGGAATTCCTTCGGTTGACCTCCATCTCCACCCTGGCATATTGGCCGAGATGTCACCCTCCAGGCTGAGGCACGCGCCGCCTAGGCTGAGATGTTAATATCTAGGCATTCCAGATCCTTGACCCTTGCACTAGCGATTTTGTTCCTAGAATGGTTTGACCTAGACCGAGGTGTGGCACATCTAGGCCAAGGTGTGGCACAGCTTAGTCAAGTGTTGTCCTTCCAAGCCGATGCCATTGTTACCCTACTTGCCGAAGCCTTACCCTTAGCCGAGATCATCACTTGCCGAAGTGCTCTTGCAGTTTAGCTTGTTGAACACACTTTGTCTTGGTCTTGTCTAATCAGTCAGTCACCTTTTTGAGTAGAGCCAACCAGCCGGTACCACGTGTCCCAGCAGAGGGATTAAGTCAGTGACTGTCGGGAGAAACATTTCATTTTGTATCAAATCTTGTCTTTAGAGAGAGAAACTCTAGGAAGAAGAAGGAGAAGTTTGAGCAAGAGAGAGAGAGAACTCCCAAGCTTGATCGTTAGAGCTTGAACCATTAGATTCGAGTTTTGAGGTTAGAATATTAACCTACCTTTGCCGTTCTTTTTTATCATCTAGCTGCATTGCACGATCAGATGTGTTCTGCACGTCACACATTGATTTGAAAGTTGGTTTTAGAAAGAGAAAATGGTTTTCATGTGTTTTTGAAGAAAAACCTCGTTTGATCCGAAAGTTTGCATTGAGACTCATGTGTTTTGTGTTTGTTTTGATAAGATCCTTGAGTGTGGGTGCCCAGGTCCATGTTTTTATGTTCCCGGCATGAAATCTCAGCTTTTGTAATGGCAAGTTTTGACCCTTGCATTCATCTCCTTATGTTCATGTTCTTCATGTTCTTCATGCTCGTGTCCTTCATATTTTTCAAAAGGGAAACCCAGATTTTCCCAACTTCACTTTTGAATGTGGCCGTCAGGACCACACCTCGGCGAGAAGGCGTGGGACCTCGGCCAAGACCTGGTAGTTACCCAGCGTATCTTCTGGAGGTAAGAAACGGTGTTTTGATTTGGATCTGACTTAGTTATTGAAGAATGCCGGAGGTCATTTGAAATGCATCTAGACTTGGAGAAGTGCATTCAATAGACCTTGCTATGTGTTTGTAGGACTGGACTTGCCTTGACCCCGACGTTCGACGAACTAGGTGAGTGGTATTTTTAATAAAGTTATGTTATATGTTTTGAAAAAGACTTTGCTTTGCTTTGTTTTGAAAGTATTTGTTAAGCATGAATATTTGTCCCTATTTTGTATATCAAGCATGATCTTGTTTGATTACCTTCTCGGAAAGTCCCTTGTGCTGGAGGACTCTAAACATTCGCAGCACATCTTGTTTGAAGGTCCCTTGTGCTGGAGGACTCTAAACTTTCGCAGCACATCTTGTTTTGAAAGTCCCTTGTGTTGGAGGACTCTAAACTTTCGCAGTAATCTCGTGTTAAAGGGCTACGGGCCTTTGTAACATAGGTCCCTTGTGCTAGAGGACTCTAAACTTTTGTAGCATCCTTGTTGAAATATCTCCCTTACCTTGTCTTGTTTTGCCACTGACGATTTACTGCGTGGATATGCTTGCCGGAATGCTATCAATTGTAATATGTTGATGCTAGTAAGCATCCCTTGAAGCTTTGAAGATTGGTCAGGTGGACGAGGTCCATCCCTTGTTATATAGAGTTTTGACTTGTATTGCTTTGAAAGGACTTCGGCTATTATTCATGCAAATCCCTTTATTATTTATACCATTCACTGAGTATCCAAGCTCACCCCCTCTATATATATATGTAGGTGATGAGCACGAAGGCGGTGACAGTAACAAGCCCTCGGGGGACCTCGCTACAGCTCGAACTCGATTTGGGTCACGGTTCTAAGTCTGAACCAAAGAGTCCAAATCCGGCAAATCGTTTTGAGAAAACCGATTTCTGAAAGAAGTGCCAAACATGGACTGCTTTGCCAGATACAAAGTCGCCACCTAAATATTTTATTTTGGGAAATTTAGGAAACCCTGACTCGGTGCCAAAAGGCCACGTGTCCGTCATCACGAAAGTTGCCTCGGCTCGGGAACTTGGGTACGATTGGGGAAGGTCACTTCGTGAGCACCCCCGCTCGCCCGGGTTTAGTACAGCTTTTCATCCCCAGACCGATGGCCAAACAGAGAGAACAATTCAAACACTTGAAGATATGCTTAGACTATGTGTATTGGACTTCAAGGGAAGCTGGGAAGTGCATTTGCCATTAGTAGAGTTCGCTTACAACAACAGCTATCAAGCTAGCATTAGTGGGGAGCACCTGTTTTATTTGTTAAGAAAAAGGATGGCGTGCTTCGCCTTTGCATTGATTACAGAGAACTTAATAAGGTAACCATCAAGAACAAGTACCCATTGCCTAGGATTGACGATTTGCTTGATCAATTACAAGGGGCATGAGTCTTTTCCAAGATTGACCTTAGGTTGGGCTACCACCAGCTGAAGGTTAAAGCCGAGGACATTGAGAAGACTGCCTTTCGGACAAGGTATGGCCACTACGAATTTTTGGTAATGCCTTTCGGAGTGACCAATGCTCCTGCAGCGTTTATGGACTTGATGAACAGAGTCTTTAAGCCGTATCTAGACGAATTCATAGTTATTTTTATTGACGACATATTGATCTATTCCAAGAGTACAATTGAGCACGAAAAATGAACGAAAACCGTTGCAAAACGAATGTTTGGGGGCCAAAACGCGCAGTTCGGGGTCCCGAAAATGGGCTGTTAAGCACCAAAAGTGGCATTCGGCCACGAAGTGGGTTTCTCAGACCCCAGTGTCCCTCGAAAGGGAGTAAATAGGAGGTATACCACAAATCGGGGCAAACGGAGATGGTTAGGCGGTCCCGAACCGAGGCACAAGGCCAACGATTCCGAAAAATCGGAAACTGGACTTCGAAATGGGCAAAATGGCCTACGGCCACGAAATGTAGCCCACGGCCACTGAGAGATGGTCTACGGGACCTCTCCCTCCCCTCAGGAAAAGAAACAGATAAAACCGAGTCTGGTTCGCAAACCGAGGCAAGGCACAGAAGAGGGTTCAGAAATCCGGAGGCAGGGCTCACGGCCGCGGCTCCGAAACTTCTGAACGAGCACATTATGCAATATCACCAAGTGCTCAACTGGCGACGTCTGAGTCTTAAGGTTGGTCAAAAATGGGGTGTCTACAGTTGCCCCTCTTTGACAGAACTCGGAAGTCATAAGTGACGGGAGTGAATATCAAACCCAGAGACGACCCATTTTTGACAAGGTCGAAGACTTAGACAGACATACAAAGTAAACAGAGATGTGCCCGCAGGCAGGGGGGGCAAAATGCAAAGTGATATGCAAGAAGCCGAACATAACTCAATGATCATGCAAATGCAGCAAGCTGTAATGAAGCAAGTATTCGCAAATAGATGCAACAGTTTTAAGCAAGAATGCAAAGCAACAACTACATTTCATGCAGTTAAGAATGCGGAGAATTTATTCAATCCCCGCCACGTCTCACACGGAGAAAATACAATACCTGCGCGATTCGTCTGGTCACACCAGCCTCAAATGAACCGTACATACAATAGGTCCCAAACAGTGTTGAGCCCTTCTTCAATGTTGAAGAGGGGCTCAAAATAAGCCTAA
>NW_021025286.1:732906-759101 GCF_004153795.1 Camellia sinensis
ATATATGCATGCCTCGATCCTCGTGCCACCAATCACGCATACCGAGGCATGATGGCCGAGGAGTCGAAATGCACAATTCAATATAGGATGAATGCACGTATAAACGCAACAAAACCTAACTCCATCATGGATAATCCGGAGTGTCGGTGACTGGGGAATTGAGGCACATTCCGTCACTCGGAGTACGAAATGCGCCTCGTTTCCCGTGCCTGGGCTAACTCCTATTCCGAACACGATGCGATATGCATGATATGCATGAATGCAACTAAAATACAGCCTAGCATACTCAATGCTATGAAAATCAGATGCCTCGAAATGCATGCATACGGGCACGTAAACCGAGAAAATGGTAGAATGCGATCTAAGATACAACCTAGTATGCACTATGCTATGAAAATGAGATGCCTCGAAATGCGTGCACACGGGCACAGAAATCGAGACAATGGTATATACAATGTAATGGCATGGAAATGACATATAGAATGCAACATGGACTTATACTAACATGAGAGAGCCTCAGCCACACTCACATAAGAGGCCGACGGATAAAAAAGAAGTGCCTCGAAATGCGTGCACACGGGCACGCAAACCGAGGCGATGGCATATGCAAAGCAATAGGGCAAAAATGGCATATAGAATGCAACATGGACTTATACTATCATGAGATAGCCTCAGCCACACTCACATAAGAGGCCGGCGGATAAAAATGAAATGCCTCAAAATGTGTGCACACGGGCACGCAAACCGAGGCAATGGCATACGCAATGCAAATGACATGAAAACATGATATGGGCTTATACCAACATGAGGGAGCCTCAGCCACACTCACATAGGATGCCGATGGATGAAAATGAAGTGCCTCGAAATGCGTGCATACGGGCACGCAAATCGAGGCAATGGCATACGCAATGCAAACGACATGGAAACATGATATGGGCTTATACCAACATGAGGGAGCCTCAGCCACACTCACATAGGATGCCGATGAATGAAAATGAAGTGCCTCGAAATGCGTACACACGGGCACGCAAATCGAGGCAATGGCATACGCAATGCAAATGAGCAAAAATGGTATGCAAGCATGCTAATGGATTTTCAGCAATGAAATGTGGGGTAAAACAGCCCCGAAACGAGGCGAAAGTACACCCGATGCATGGAATAGTCCCGAAATATGAATTTTGGCACCCGAAACGGCCTATAGCCATGCAATGCATGCGTAATATGGACATGAAGTGTAAAGACAGAAGCTAGGCAGTCCCAAAATTAGCATTTTACCAGTACAAAACATGGCCAAACAGCAAACCAAGATAGGGCAAAACTAGCATGCAAGAAATGGCCCTAAACATGAGATTAAGTAGAAACTTATAGCTGCTGGCCCCAAACAGGTTAGGGTCCTTCAACAATGTGGAAAAGGGACCAAAAATAGGACTATTTACAGTTTATGGAAGCCCCAAAAACAGTATACAAATTTGCTAGAAATGCAATGCAAAAATGAGGCTCAAAAGTGGCTATAACATGAGGTATACAAAACATTCACCAAACAAGAAAATACCCTTAATAAAACATGTTCAGGAGGTTAAAATAAGGCCATTTTTAGTTCGGACCAAAGTCCAAAAACAGCAAAATCAGGGGCTGCCAAGGCATACAAAAATGGGACCAAAAAGAGGATATAAAGGGAAGTGCAACATGGAAGTCCCAAACAGTGTTGAGCCCTTCTTCAATGTTGAATAGGGGCTCAAAATAAGCCTATTATCAGTTTACAACATGCTGCAAAACAAATCACACACAAGCTAAAAATATCATGCAAGAAAATGACATTTTAGAGGGATAATGAAGCAAGTGCAAGATGGAGGGCTCAAACAGGGTTAAGCCCTTAATGAGACATTAAAATGAGCTCAAAACAAGTCTAATTTCAGTTATGGACGGAGCTCAAAGCAAAAAGCATAGAGGGATTACAAAAGATACAAGAAATGGGCCAAAAAGGGTGAAATGCAGCTCACCCTTGAAGACCAAAGCTTTTGTTGCTCTTTGGACCAATTTTGATGACTCCAAGCTGCTGTAATTCCTCCCCTTGCTGCTGAAATGGAGTGGTGGTGGTAGAGCTTGGTGGTGATGAAGAAAACAAGGTGTAGGACTTAAGGATTTTTAGGAAAATGAGAGAGATGGAGGGAGATATGTGTATTGAGGCTTGAAGACAATTTTTTCTAACCCCTATATGTGATATTGCTTGCTGGTTATATGGACCAAAAGGTGAGAGCAAAGGGAGGCAAAAGGTGGGGGAAATGTAGGCAAGCTTTCCCCCACAAAATATCCCCCGGATATAGATATTTTCTGGGGGATAAAGCTATACAGCTGCAAAGTGTGATTTGAGAGGATCATGGCCGGCCAGTTTTTAGAGCTCCAGGTGGCCGGCCGGCCGCCTTCCCTAGCTGGCCGGCTAGGGGTCAAAAGGGTCAAGTTGAAATAGTGGCCGGCCACCACTTTTTGGGGTCCTCCCATGTGTGTGAAACACAAGTATGTGGTTCAAAGTTCAAGAAAATGGGCCCAAGGTGTTCAACATTAGCCCAGAAGGAGGGGTTCAAAAGGGTCAGGTGGAATTACTGGCCGGCCACCAACTTTTAGGGTCCTCCCATGTGTGTACATCACAAGTATGTGGTTCAAAGTTCAAGAAAATGGGCCCAAGGTGTTCAACATTAGCCCGGAAGTGTGAAAAACGGGCGTCGGAGTGCGTCGGAGGATATATAACTGGTTGCTGTAACAATTACTGGCCTCCCACCCTTCAGTGACCTTCCCAGTGATAAAACAGAGGTACCTGCCAAAAACGAACGAAAACCGTTGCAAAACGAATGTTCGGGGGCCAAAACGCGCAGTTCGAGGTCTCGAAAATGGGCTGTTAAGCACCGAAAGTGGCATTCGGCCACGAAGTGGGTTTCTCAGACCCCAGTGTCCCTCAAAAGGGAGTAGAAAGGAAGTATGCCAAAAATCAGAACAAACGGAGATGGTTAGGCGGTCCCGAACCGAGGCACACGGCCTGCGATTCTGAAAAAACCGGAAACCGGACTCCGAAATGGGCAAAATGGCCTACGACCACCAAATGTAGCCCACGGCCACTGAGAGATGGTCTACGGGACCTCTCCCTCCCCTTAGGAAAAGAAACAAAGAAAACCGAACCTGGTTCGCAAACCGAGGCAAAGCACAAAAGAGGGTTCGGAAGTCCGGAGGCAGGGCTTACGGCCGCAACTCTGAAACTTCTGAACGAGCACATTATGCAACATCACCAAGCGCTCAATCAGTGACGTCTGAGTCTTAAGGTCGGTAAAAAAATGGGGTGTCTACAGTGACGCCTAGATGTGATTCGCGAGCTTGTTTTGGATTCTGTCATGCCGCCTTGACTTGTAATTATGTCAGCAGTCTTGAAAATCATGCTTCTCGACTTGTAATATTTGTATTTCGCACACGTCGGCTTGAGAAGCCTTTTGATCAAGATGTGTGTTTTGTGTGTATGTTATGTCGGCAACGAGGATGTCGGCAATCTGGCAGACTACGTTCCTTGACCTGTAGTTCGTGCAATTTGTTTATGTCGGCTTATGAAGCCCTTCGTTAAAATGTAATATGTATTTTGAACCTTACTTTAATTGTATTCAAGTTGTAAAGCTGTGTAAAGATGTATGCTAATCCATTTAACTCATGCACTGCTCTTATGGACCACTTGTATTTTAAATTATTGTTTCCCCACTTGTGAGCCCCATATGTTTATACTCTGATTGTGTGTGAACTTTGAAAGTTGGCCTTCGGTAATCTTGGATTATTGGCCATCACGGCACCAAACTTCTAGGGGTGGTTTGGGGTCATGACATTCCAAGTCAACACTTGGTTACAAAAAGAGAGTACTAACTCTACACAAATAAGCCCTTGGCTTGATATACATGTAATACAACAAAAACAACACAAAGAGTCTGACAGCCTCAAGCCTCCCAAGCTACGTCCTTGGAGGTGGCATAACACCTGTACCTAAAAAAGATGTCCCATATAGGGTGAGCCAACGTCCAGTAGAGATATGCTAAACATAATATGAACAATAACTAAAACATTAGCACCTGACAAACAGTTAACTCATATAAACCAACCTACAGTACAATCCAGTTCCATAATCCTTCACCTAACAAAACTCAACTTATAAACATGGCTCAGAACCTGATCGAACAACTTAAATGAGACTACATCTCATGCCAACAATACTTCAAACTACCATTTCACGGAAATTTCATTCGCGGGATCAGCACCCATGTATGATTATGTTTGAATTGCCATTTTACGGAAATTTCATCTGCGGGACTTGGCATCCATGTATAGATATTTTTGGATTGCCATTTTACGAAAATTTCGTTCGCAGGACTTGGCACCCATGTGTAAATATTTTCGGATTGCCATTTTACGGAAATTTCATCCGCAGGACTCGACACCCATGTGTAAATATTGTTTGAATTGCCATTTTACAGAAATTTCGTCTGTGGGATCGACACCCATGTATTCAATTACTCATTACATACAATGACAACCAATACACCAATTGATTAGTTTTAATTCAGCTAATCATCATGCAGTGTCTACAACAATCAAGACTATCCTCCATCGATAGCCCAAAATAGTTATTTCTAAACAGATAATAAATGCACCGACAGATAAATTATTGACATTTTCAAAAGTGAGTGATTACTAAATCCAACTCCACCGTTTTATCTCATAATGAGCCAATTTCATTATTCCTGACTCAATTTCATAGTTCCATAACGAATGTCATTAATTACACCAATGACCCAAATAGGCCTAAACGTGGCAACTTTCCCCCTTAAACTCAATATTGACCCAAAGGTCCAAATATTACCAACAACACCAATAATCTCATCTCTAGACCCAAATACACCTGTATAGGCTCAAAATACAAAACCCCTCTTATATATATTTTGAAAACCCTAACACCCAAAATTACCCAATATCAATGTTAAATCAAAATGACCAATAGTTTATGTCAAAGACCATAAAAATGAGTAATTATCCTTGCCTCAAACTCGGAGCTCAAAGGGAGAAGATGAAAAATTTTGAGATGCTCCAAATCCCAAGATTTTCGGATCAAAACATAGCCCACAACGAGATCAACACTTTTTACAGAGGCCCAAGGATAGGGGATCACTCTAACTAGATCAAACCCCAGAGAGAAGGTAGATTCTAGAGAGAGGAGCTCTCAAAAGAGGTTTTTAGAAAGTAAGAGAGAGTGTGAAAGTGAAAAAGTGATCTAAAAAGACCCAGCTGATATCTGATATACTTATGATCCGCTTGAGCGAATAATAGGACGCTCGAGCGTCAAGAACAAAAACTGGACCTGCTCGAGCGTGAAGGGTACCCGCTCGAGCTCCAAGACACAATTGCAAAACACACCCGCTCAAGCGCAAAGGGAAAGCCGCTCGAGCATAGATTTCTTCCTTCCATTATTTTTACAGACAATAAGCTACCCGCTTGAGCACCAATATACCTGCTCGAGCGTTAAAAACACAGCTGCAGAAGTTTTTCAGAGGCACGAAATGCTGAGAGTGTGTAAACCCCGCTCGAGCGTAATAAGACCCGCTCGAGCAGACAACAAAAAGAAACAAACTCCGTTTGAGCGCAAAGGGACCCGCTCGAGCGTACCACCAAAATTTTGGGCAACAAGGAATGGGACAAAAGCTCAACCAACCTGTTCAAAACACGCCCAATACATCCTAGAACTCAAACACATGGAATTAAAGGATAATAACAAGATATACAACCACCAACTCCACGAAACCTAAGTCAGGAATACAACAATCAAAGGAAGGGAAACCGGGATCGCTATAACCTCCCCCCCTTAAAGAATTTTGACCCCAAAATTAAGTACAAGTTTTTCTCAATTTTCAATAACATTACCAACCAATATTCCGCAACCTGACCCACTATCGATCATCCCATCTCTATTCAAGAGGCATTTCTCACAGTTTGCTACAACAAGCAATTCATTGAAATTTAACAAGTTTCTACATACATATTTCACAATTGCATAACATATTCAATGTTCTTGATAGTTCCCTTACTACAACACATCCAACATATATAATGCTAAATTAAACTTCCTTTCAAGGCATATGACATAATACTACCATAAACCGAAACATGCACAATGTTTTATAACTGAAGACATATTCAATGTTTTTAAAGTTTATCAATACAACAAAATATTCAACATCCACTCAGTTACCCGCCAATAGATCTGGCTACTTCTCTTGGATCTCTAATTCACCTTCCCATGTGGCTTCCTCAACCCTGTTATGTTTCCACAACATCTTAACTAATGTAAAAGTCCTGCTTCACAAGACTCGATAACAATAATAACAGCAAGACACATCCAACCACTACGGTGTTCTGAGACATCCACCACGTCTTGACTACCGACAATACTCAAACTAGTATTTAATATTTAATATCCCAACATAGTAAACATGAAAACATTCGTACACAAGGCTTCCGGTCACCTTTCTCAAAACATGAGCACAAGACAAAGTATAGGTAAAGAACAATATTATGGTACGTTACTACCCCAAGATTTCGAGGTCTTGCCAAAGACACACAACGTGTAACCAGCAACTCAGGCTAGGTTAAATCTAACTTCTCAAAAGATATTCCACTCAGGTTAAAGAAATCGTTTTATTTACTTCCTGTGTTTTAAAACACTCAGTTCCTCCCAAAAATATTCAGACATATACTGTTACCACTTAAACATGACACTTACAACTGGCCACAGCCGGTAAGATTTTTCTCAGATTATTTTTCCGAAAATAAGGATCGCAAATTTACGTTTCAATTCGAAATCATTTTAGTTTATGAAGAGTACCCAATGTCCCTCCCGTGAATCACAACATAACCAACCCATAAAACCCGTCACACTCACGGTGATGACACAACACTCAAAAACAAAACTCTCCTGACAGGGCCCCCCTGAAAATTTGAAATTTCCAACAACGCAACACAAAGGATAACATTGCACACCCCCGTGCCTTACACCGCACAAACAAGGACCGAACAAGTTGAAATGACTTTAACAGAGTGCCTCACTCATTTTATACAATTTTGCTACCTTACTAGTGTTACCGCTATCCAAACTAGACGACAGACACTTATACCAAAGTGACCTAGCTTTACCAAACATCAAACCACTCGATTCAGTCAGTAATCACACTATTGCCTTACCAAGGCGTTCTCCGGGGATTTCCCTAGGATCGATCCCTTTCTACAAATCATCTAATAACAACATACGAACCACATATTGACACGCACCGTACTAAACAAAACCTCCTTATTTAATGCAAGCTATCTTACACCCATACTGAATCCCTCATTCAGAGATTTCACCCGCCATCTTGACCGAACTCATAATAACAAGATTTGCACACCCACTCCCTTGTACCAAATTGGCTGACAAGGGTTCACCACCCCACGACACTTGTCATTGCTACGTATCTGTTTGTACCGCACACAAGCGAACTCAGTACCTTCATCCCTTAATGACCTATAAGGTGCACTCTTTATTCACTTCCTACTTGTCAATGGTCCCGAGAGTACAATCAAGACACTAAGCCTCCGTGCCAAACTACTAGCCATTGCTACCGCTGGACAACCACCTTGAACCTGACCCTGACACAGACAAGGCCTTCAAAGACTCACCATCCTAGCTCTCTTGAAGAGTAAAGGTTCTCATCCTCCTCACTATCATCCCAAGCCTTCCTCCGCAAAGACCATACTACTATGGCTCTACTCACGGGTCATACCCAAACCACGGGTTATATGCCCAACCAATCCTACCGACAGCACCTTCTAGCCTACTCGATATTAAGGTACAAACCTATCGCATTCTACCACTGCCCAAGACATAACACCAGCTGCTCACAACACACCACTCCCGATACCCATAACCACAATCTTATATAGGGGCTAACACTTCCTCAATTAAAACAACCAATCAGTATACATGCAAAATTGGCGACGTTACCTCCCATGAAGGTATAAGTCTATTCCTAACAAAGTTATGCGCTATGACTCCGTAAAACATCATGTTAAATATACAAAACCCACTGTTAATCGCACACATTGCACTCTCTCGAGGAGTTCTCACGACAAAAGACCAAAATCCTTACCGCGCTCATAAGATCAAATAGATAACACATATGAGATTTTGTACATCCAGCAAGTATAACTATTCTCGCCGCATAGTAGCCCTGGCCAAGACACGCATCCCTCAATAATTCTTCTAAATTTGAAAACATGGTTACCAGCCCTTGCTTCTCCAAACCAAATCACACGCATATAAATACATTTACGCAAAAGTTTTACGGTTTCTCGACAACTTATTACGTTAATAAAACTTTAAAGCCATAACATGTTCCAATCTGCCCATTCCATGGAAATTAACAAGCAAAAGCATATATATATATAAACAAGCAGTCTTGATGTTTCAACATTCCCAAAACACATTGGTTACACACAGAACCCAATGATTACAAAACAATAATTCACCGATTACAAAACGGATTAGTCAAAACAAAACCACCCCATCGGTATTACCACTGCCACCGTCCCTCACTGGGCCCTAAAGTTGGTTATTCTTAAGCCCAAGACATCCTACGAGCTTACAAGCCACGAATAAGAACTACAGATGTGCCCCAACTGGCCACACCTAGAACAACTACAAATCTCCCCAACTGGGGCTTGGGAACTCAACTCTCTTGAGGCCCTCAAAATCTGGCCTGTTTGTCCCCTAAAACGGTATTGCCCCTGTCCAGTCGAATAAGGCTGGACCTGTTTAGGTTGCAAAACTCCTAAAGAAGCCCCTGGCTGAGTACATAAATGTTTGATATGACCTAACTAATTACACACCCAACAAGTAAGTGGCTCCCAAGCATGAGATCGGTTCAAAGTCTGAGCTGATGGAGACCCCAACAACTGCTTCCCCAATGAGCATTCGGTCGACCCAAAACCTGGCTGGCTACATGATTCTGGTGGGGCAGTCACTGGTCGAGCTGCCAACCCTGCCCTCTTCCTCTGTGGGCAAACCGAAGACTTGTGGCCCAGCTGACCACATCTGAAACAAACAGCAGAACCCCTTTCCTGAGACTGGCCTGAAACCTGAACCTCTCTGGACCTCCAAATAGAAGAGCCTGAAACCCCTGGCGAAGAAAAGGACTTAGTCTGAGAGAGAGCATACTTTTGCCTCCACCTCTTATTTGGCCTAGAGTACCTATAAACCGCAGGAGTTACCGAGATGGCCTCCTCCCTAACCTGACCAACACTCACAACCACAGACTCTTCCCTATTTTGACCCATAGTTAGCACCGCTGCCTCTACATGAGCTGCCGCCTTAACGAGCACACTATAGCTCCTATGCCAAGACCCAGCAATCCTTCCTTGGATGTCGTTGCACAACCTACTCTCAAACTCTAAACAACGCAATTCCTCCATCGCCACTAATTCTGGGGCAAATCTCGACAGGTTAGCAAACCAAGCCTCAAACTGTACCAAAGGTGTAGTACCTTGGCGTAACTCCACAAACTGTTTCTGCAACTCTTCCCGTGTGGAAGGAGGGAAATCAAAACTTCCTCGTCTAGGCATCCTAGTAAAAGTAACAAAGGTATTAGTACATTCTTAAATGTACTAATATTATTTCACTCGCGTCCTAAAGCATTGGACATCTGTAATTCATTCCATGTAAACACACAATCACATAAGCACTTACGAATTTCATTTTTCCGGATAATGACAGTCCCGAGACGTTGCTAGAGTTCTGGTTAGAAACAATATTGATCAAGTGCTTTTCCAAAAGGACTCCCAGAAAGACAAGGATCCAATCAACATCCCAGAAACTAAACCCCATCACATAAACATGTTATCAAGTAAACACATAACATCATGCATAAGTCTCTAACAAGCGAGACAAACCCATTGTGGTACTAACCACTTCCTGCATACCCAAAGTATTCGAACCTAGTACGCTCTGATATCAAGTTGTAACGCCCTCACAATAATACATAATTCCCACATCCGATCCTTCCATAAACATGATAGATAGTTTACATAGACATAAAAACATCAGAGTTTATATTACAAAAGTGTATTTCACATTAATTACAAATGTTCACAAAATTAATAGAATGCCCTGCAGGCTTACATCTTTCCAAGTCAATACTTGGTTACAAAAAGAGAGTACTAACTCTACACAAATAAGCCCCTGGCTTGATATACATGTAATACAACAAAAACAACACAAAGAGTTTGACAGCCTCAAGCCTCCCAAGCTACGTCCTTGGAGGTGGCATAACCCCTGTACCTGAAAAAGATGTCCCATATAGGGTGAGCGAACGTCCAGTAGAGATATGCTACACATAATATGAACAATAACTAAAACATTAGCACTTGACAAACGTTTAACTCATATAAACCAACCTACAGTACAACCCAGTTCCATAATCCTTCACCTAACAAAACTCAACTTAAAAACATAGCTCAGAACCTGACCGAACAACTTAAGTGAGACTACATCTCATGCCAACAATACTTCAAACTACCATTTCATGAAAATTTCATCCATGGGATCGGCACCCATGTATGATTATGTTTGAATTGCCATTTTACGAAAATTTCGTCCGCAGGACTCGGCACCCATGTATAAATATTTTTGGATTGCCATTTTACAGAAATTTCATCCGCGCGACTCGGCACCTATGTGTAAATATTTTTGGATTGCCATTTTAAGGAAATTTCGTCTGCGGGACTCGGTACCCATGTGTAAATATTGTTTGAATTGCCATTTTACAGAATTTTCGTCTGCGGGATCGGCACCCATGTATTCAAATACTCATCACATACAATGACAACCAATACACCAATTGATTAGTTTTAATTCACCTAATCATCATGCAGTGTCTACAACAATCAAGACTATCCTCCACCGATAGCCCAAAGCAGTTATTTCTAAACAGATAATAAATGCACCGACAGCTAAATTATTGACATTTTCAAAAGTGAGTGATTACTAAATCCAACTCCACCGTTTTATCTCATAATGAGCCAATTTCATTATTCCTGACTCAATTTCATAATTCCATAACGAATGTCATTAATTACACCAATGACCCAAATAGGCCCAAACATGGCAACTTTCCCCCTTAAACTCAATATTGACCCAAAGGTCCAAATATTACCAACAACACCAATAACCTCATCTCTAGACCCAAATACACCTGTATAGGCTCAAAATACAAAACCCCTCTTATATACATTTTGAAAACCCTAACACCCAAAATTACCCAATATCAATGTTAAATCAAAATGACCAATAGTTTATATCAAAGACCATAAAAATGAGTAGTTATCCTTGCCTCAAACTCGGAGCTCAAAGGGAGAAGATGAAGAATTTCGAGATGCTCCAAATCCCAAGATTTTCGGATCAAAACGTAGCCCACAACGAGATCAACACTTTTTACAAAGGCCCAAGGATAGGGGATCACTCTAACTAGATCAAACCCTAGAGAGAAGGTAGATTCTAGAGAGAGGAGCTCTCAAAAGAGGTTTTTAGAAAGTAAGAGAGAGAGTGTGAAAGTGAAAAAGTGATCTAAAAAGACCCAGCTGATATTTGATATACGAACGACCCGCTCGAGTGGATAATAGGACGCTCAAGCGTCAAGAACAAAAACTGGACCCGCTCGAGCATGAAGGGTACCCGCTCGAGCGCCAAGACACAACTGCAAAACACACCCGCTCAAGGGCAAAGGAAAAGCCGCTCGAGCATAGATTTCCTCCTTCCAGTACTTTTACAGACAATGAGCTACCCGCTCGAGCGCCAATATATCCGCTCGAGCGTTAAAAACACACCTGCAGAAGTTGACAACCCCGCTCGAGCGCAATAAGACCCGCTCGAGCAGACAACAAAAAGAAACAAACTCCGCTCGAGCGCAAAGGGACCCGCTCGAGCATACCACCAAAATTCTGGGCAACAAGGAATGGGACAAAAGCTCAACCAACCTGTTCGAAACACGCCCAATACATCCTAGAACTCAAACACACGGAATTAAAGAATAATAGCAAGATATACAACCACCAACTCCACAAAACCTAAGTTAGGAATACAACAATCAGAAGAAGGGAAACCGGGATCGCTATATTATAACCAGGGCTGGGGGGACATAGGGGCCAGGGGGTCACGTAACCCCCCTGACTTTTCATTTTTTTTTTTTTTTAGGGTTGTTTGTGGCTTACACACAGTGCCTATATGCACAATAGCCCAATTTGACCTAAAAACACTGACACACGCATACACGCACCCAATTTCCAAACACACTAACACACGCACCCAAACACACTGATACAACTCCAATCCAATTACCTTTTATTTATTTATTTATTTTTTGATTCATGAGAAACCGGCAGCAAGGCTGAAATCCTAAAACCCTAAAGGTGTATGGAATTTTCTATTTTTTTTTTTAATTTATTTACAGTATTTGTTTAAGTGTCTTTATATATATATATATATATTTTTTTCTTTATCGCTCTTTGTTACTTTGCAATTTATCAACTCGCGATTCACCAGATTAGGATCACACAACACAAATTTGGGATCACACTACAACCTTGGTATCTTCTCTTCATTGTTTACAGGTAACTTTATTTATGACTTTTTATTTTTAAATAAAAATTATGAGTATTAATTTATAGTTATGTGTTAAGTTTTGATTTGTAAAATTTTTTTATTTGTTATTATTTATGTTAAAATAAGAGATTTTGATATGCTAAAATTATGAATCTTAATTGGTGGTGATTTATATTAAAATTAGGGATTTTGGTTTGTTGTTGTTTGTGCTAAAATTAGGGATTTGATTTGTGCTACAATTAAAAATATTAATTTGTAGTATTTGTTATTTAAATTAGGGACTTTCATTTAATATAGGTATATTAGAAATTTTATTTGTTGTGATTTGTGCTAAATTTAAATTTTTTGATTTGTATTAAAATTGGAGATTTTGATTTGTGGGGGTTTGTGATTTTGATTATGAATTTTTATTTTGATTTTTATTTTTTAAAACTGTCATGGAGAAATATTTTAAAAGAAAATCAAAGTTGGAATCATCTCTTCCTCAAGAAAGTTATAATTATTCTTCCGCAAAACAAAGTCCCATAGAAATCAACTTAGCAGACCTTCCTGCAGATCCAGGACTATGTCTCGGATTATGGACTATAATGCTAATGATCAAGACCAAATTTGTAGGGCATATCTCCAAAAAGGTCCTTGTCAACCTCGTGATCATAATTTTCCACAAAAATCATTTGAACAAAAACTTCGGCGATTTAATTAGGCTTGGTTCAGTGAATTTCCTAATTGGTTGGAGTATAGCGTAGCAAATTGTTTTTATTTATATATTTTCAAACCCGATATTGGAGAGCAAGCTGGTAGTGATTCTTTTGTTGGTGAGGGTTTCTCAAATTGGAAGAAAAAAGAAAAAAAATTCAAACTCATGTTGGAGGTCCCAATAGTGCTCATAATCAAGCTTCGAGTAAATGTCAAGACTTGCTAAACCAAAATCAACATATTCAAATGATTTTTTTCAAACAATCTAATCAAGCTTGAATTGAGTATTGAACCTGTTTGAATGCATTGGTTGATTGTGTCAAATTTCTTCTAAGACAAGGACTTGCGTTTCGTGGGCATGATGAATTTGAAAATTCAAGTAACCAAGGAAATTTTCTTGAACTTCTCAATTTTCTTGTCGATCATAATGAAGATGTCAAAGTGGTTGTATTGAGCAATGCTTCACAAAATCTCAAGTTGACATCTCTTGATATTCAAAAAGATACTATAAATGTGGTTGCAATTGAAACTATCAATGTGACTATTAGAGATCTTGGTGATGCACTTTTTTCTATTTTGATTGATGAAGCACGTGACATATCAATCAAGGAACAAATGGTAGTTGTATTACGATATGTGAATAAAAAAGGCCAAGGGATTGAGCGCTTTTTGGGTATTGAGCATGTTGCAAATACGAATGCTCTCTCACTCAAATAAGTTGGGGAAAATTTATTCTCTAGACTTGGATTGAGTATTTCCAGATTGCGGGGTCAAGGATATGATGGGGCTAGTAATATGCAAGGTGAGTTCAATGGTCTTAAAATACTTATACTGAAAGAGAATCCTTGTGCATATTATGTTCATCGTTTTTCTCATCAATTGCAATTGGCACTTGTAGCTGTGGCAAAGAATAATGATCAAATTTCTTTAGTTTTCACTTTGGTTTCTAATGTGGTGAATGTTGTTGAAGCATCATGTAAACACCGAGATATTGCTAGGAGAAGTAAACTGCAAAAGTTGCTGAGGCACTTAATACTGGAGAGCTATCTAGTGGGCAAGGCTTAAATCAAGAAACTAATCTTAAACGTGCTAGTGATACACCTTGTGTTCACACTATGGTACTTTAGTCAGCTTGGCTAGTATGTTTTCAACAGTGATTGATGTGCTTGAAATGATTTCGAAGAATGGTTCAAATGCAGAACAACGAGCAGAAGTAAATGTATTGTTGGACTCAATTCAATCATTTGAGTTTGTATTCAACCTTCATTTGATGAAAACGATATTGGCTATTACAACTGAGTTATCGCAAGCACTACAAAAGAAACATCAATATATTGTTAATGCCATGAATTTAGTTCAAATTTCTAAAGTGCGACTCCAAAAGATGAGGGAGAGTGGGTAGACATCTTTACTTGATGATATTTTGTCTTTTTGTGAAAAGCATGAAATTGATGTTCCCCAAATGGATGATATGTTTGTAGCTTGAGGGAGAAAAAGGCGCAATACTCAAGAAATTATAAACTTACATCACTATCACTCTAAGTTATTCTACACTGTTTTGGATATGCAAATTTAAGAACTAAATGCTCGTTTCACTGAGTCGAACACTGAATTGTTACTTTATGTGGCATGTTTGAATCCATCTAACTCTTTCTCTAGTTTTGACAAGAAAAAGTTAATTCATCTTGCCGAATTTTATCCCGAAGAATTTTCTTCAGTGGAGCTTGTAGTACTTAGTGATCAACTTGATACATATATTATCGACATGCTATATAGTAGTGAGTTATCAAGGTTGAATGGAATTGCCGATCTTGCTAAGAAAATGGTAGAGACTGGAAGAGACAAAATAGATCCATTGGTGTATTTGCTCTTGATTTTAACATTAATCTTGCCTGTTGCAACTGCTACTGTTGAAAGGATATTTTCAGCTATGAATATTGTGAAGAATCGGTTGCGGAACCGAATGGGTGATGAATGGATAAATGATAGCTTGGTTGTCTACATTGAGAGAGAGATTTTTGATGGCATTGACAATGATACTATCATGGAAAGATTTCAAAAGATGAAAACTTGTCGGGGTCAATTGTAAAAGTTTAAAATTAAAAACTTTTTGTAATGAATATTAATTTTTAATGTTTACTATTAGCTCGAAAAATTATTATTATGTTTTTGTTATTGATTGGGGAAGAAAATTTTTGAGATTATAATTAATAGGTGCCCCCCTACCCCCCTCGTATTAAATTCTTGGCTCCGCCACTAAGTAGAGTTGCATGGGTTTTTACTTGTAGGAATGCCTAGAGTAGGAATTTGATTTTAAATTACTTTGGATTACTATTTTCTTAGTGGATTATATTAGTGGACTTGGTGAATAATTTCATATGATAAGGATTGTTTATTATTTATAGATTTTGACATTATGATAATTAAAGATTTATTTTGAGTATTTTATTCTGTTGGTTTATTTGATTGGACTCTTAACCTCGCATGCTTAGTTAGATGGGTGTCCAACACTGCCACGGGACTTGTGGCGTGACAAAAAGAACTTGTAGGACCTATTGGTGTTAGGGGTCATCAATGGGATGGGCCAAGCTTACTTGACCCATAACTATTGTATCCACATCCCATATAGATTAATAGATTTTTTAGGTTTTGACCAGTTAATGGGCTAGTACGGGCCGAATTTATTTAAAAAAATTAAAATCATGTCCCACCCCACATTTATTTTTTCTTTTTTAATAATTCATATGATCAAATTAATTAATACTATTAAAACAATCAAATTAAAGTATAAATTTACCAAATCATATATATATATATATATATATTATTAAAAGTAGTGTTTTTCATATGCTTAGGTAGCACATTATAAGGACTTACTTTTTTTCTAAGAGAGCTGCGTCAACATGTATTTTCTTAATTACATATAGAATTCTACACAAACCAAACCTAATTTAAATTAGGGGGGGTATACATGTAGGTCATAATAAGTGAACTTATTGTCCAATACGTCATATGATAATTAATGTCATTTTTCATTAAAACTATTAAAAAAGTCACTAACTAATTTTCAGTAGTAGTTTGAAAATTTTGGCACAAAAAAGTTACTAATTATAAGTTTTAGTGACAATTTAAAAAAATCATCATAAAAAGTCACTAATTTACAACTTTTAGTGATAAGCTTGAAAAATTCGTCACATAAAAACATCACTAATTGTAAGTTTTAGCGCCAATTTATAAAAATCGTGAAAAAAAGTCATTAATTGTTAATTTTTAACGACATATGTAAAAAATCGTCATCAAAAAATTATTTTTAGCGACGATTTTATTAGGACTTATTTTAAACAGGACTTGATGTGAATTAAGTCCAACTATTATGACCTATTGTTAGTTTACCCTTTAAATTTAAATTATACTAACTTTACCTATTTTATATGGATTCTCTTTGACAAATATTTTTCATGGTAAATTGAGATAATCTACAAACCCAATGGTAATTTTGCGTTTCACGTTTTTCTTCTTAATTTTTTCAAAGGTATTACGATTTTTTTTTAATGTTAAATTGCCTTTTTTTTTTCTTCTTATTTTCCCTTGCATTATTCTATACTCAATACCAAATCTATATTATTCTATATTATAGATTTGTCTTTTAAATTTTATAGTAATTCTATATATGAAATTATACTTTATTTCCTACATTATTTTATATAATCACAACTCACTGGAGGAAAAGCCTGTACAACCATGATACTCTCAAAAAACCTTTAAAGTGTGGATTTACTACTTGAGTTGCTTTTTCAATTGTTAAACAATAAGTTCTTTTATATTTTGACATCATATTACAGATAATTAATCACTTCACATATTGATATGCATCTATCGTTTGGATATTTTTATTATTTTTTCCTTTTAGGTTTAGATGTTGTTATGTAATTCTCCATTGGTTAGCCGTCATTGAATTTCTTTCATATAGTTGATATTTTAATATAATTAAGAGTATTTATTGTACAATCTTATAATTTAATATATATATATATATATATATATATCATATAAAATCATTATATGATAATCCAACTATAACATATTTATATTTAATTTTTTAAATAAATTTTATATAATTTCTATTTTACATATTTTTATTTTTCAAATGAATATAAAAGAAAATTAAATAATTAGAATTACTTTTAATTTTATGTTACTAATTCTTCTTTTAATTTAACTATTATTTTTAATATCAAACGGGTAAAGTACCAATAAATCCCAAAATGTGATCATGTAAATAGTTGAGTCGTCCCTTTTTTTCTTATGAACTCAAAGGTCCCATTAAAGTGAAAATTATACAAAAGTGTACTTTTTTTTTTTTGATTTAATTTTTTATGGATAAAAGTGAGTTTCTCCAAATATGAAATTACACATTTGGATAATCCGCACTATAGAGGTTTTGGATTTTCCCTCATATGGAAACAAATCCCATATTATGAATAAAAACGTAACACTCCAATAATATAACACTCCAATGTAACACAATAAAAAAATTTCCAATGTACTTTTATCAAATGTAACAACGTAATACTCTAAAAGAGTCCTTAGTGTACTTTTTTTAAACGTAACACTCCAATATAACATACAAAAAAAACTTCTTAGTGTATTTTTCCCAAACATAACACTCCAATCAATGTAATTTCAAACATAACACTCAAATGTAACACACACAAAAACACTAAAAAAAAACTTTTTAGTGTATTTTTTCCAAACGTAACAACGTAACACTCTAAAAAAACTTCTTAGTATACTTTTTTCAAATGTAACACTCCAATGTAACACACAAAAAAACTTCTTAGTGTACTTTTTCCAAATGTAACACTCCAATAATGTAATTCAAAATGTAACAGTCTAATATAACACACACAAAAACGCTAAAAAACTTATTAGTATACTTTTCTTAAATGTAATAATGTAACACTCTAAAAAAAAAAAAAAAAAAAAACTCTTTAATGTAATTTTTCTAAACGTAACACTCCAATCAATGCAATTCTAAACGTAACACTCCAATGTAACACACTCCAATATAACACACAAAAACATCAATAAACTCCTTAGGGTACTTTTCTCAAACGTAACACTTACAATTTGAAATTATACATTTACCCAAAGCTTACTAAGGAATTTTTGTACTCTTTTTGGAATGGTTTAAAAAATCCCACATCTTTTGTTATGGTTTGAAGAATCCCACATTCTTTTTTTGGAATATTACATTGGAGTGTTACATTTGGGATTAATACACTATCATCCCAAATTTCATTCCCATAGACTGTTTATTTTACCTTTCTAGCAAAAAAAAAAAAAAAAAAAAAAAAAAAAAACATAATAGAAATAGGGGTATAATCGTAAATCCAATTTTTAAATAATAAATTAAATATACCTTTCCAAAATCAATGGGACTAATTGGTTTATAAGAAAATTCTTAGGACTAAATGGATTACCATTTCTCAAGATAGGATATATAGGTAAATTTTTCATATCAAGATGAGTATTTATTTTATTATTTTATTATTTAATATATATCATACAAAATTATTATATGATAATTACACTTTTATAATGCGATAGAACTAAAATTATCAAAATATACAAATAATTTAACTAAAATTAATATATATAAGTATTTAAGTAACAATTTTATAAAACGATGGAACCAATATTATCAAAATAAATAATTAAAATCATACTTTAATTTTAATTTTAAATTAAAATTAAAATTAAAATTATTTTTGTATAACACACATTGTACCATCAAATATATATATATATATATATGTATTTTAAAATAACCCGTGCATTGCACAGGTCAACTACTAGCTAACAAATTATGACAATGATAATGTTATGTGTAAAAAATTTAGAGTACAGAAAGATATCACTAGGGGTGATAAATGAACCAAACTTGAACACATTTTGGAGCTTGTTAATGTTTTCAAACCAAGGTTGAACTGTCAATTGCTTATTCATTTAGCTCAGTTTGATAAGCGTAAAACTATATAAAAATTTCAAACTACTCGAGCTCGACTCGACAAAAGCTCGTGTGAGATCGGCTTGAAAGTTTAATGAATTAAGTTCGAACAAATTTTGAAACTCGTTAAACATATCAAACCTTGTTTGAACAATTAATTGTTCAGCTTGTTTGGCTCATTTATCACCCCTAGATATCATTAGTCACTGTCAAATTCAATTTTAACAAATTGTTTTGTGTATTTTTTAAAAACAATTTACAAGCATAATATAGACAGTGCTTTTTTTTTTATTTTATTTTTAAATGGAACAGTATTGATTTTAATGAATTAAAATTGAATTTAACACTCACAGTGTACTCCGAGCCAAAACAGGAGCTAGTTAGTAATCATGCATGATCCTAGCTATTTCAAGAATGCCTAATGCAACACATGCAAAATGCAACTAAGATAGGCTCGACTATTCTAAGATGTCATGTGAATGCAACTTGATAACATGTATTCAAATTGGTATTGAAATACAATGCAGTTTGTATGATGCGCCGAGCCCGGTGCAAGCAAGACAAAATGAATGATGCACGCATGCATAGCATAAGGATGCTAATTGAAAATGACCCTAAACTAACTGTAGACACTCCATTTTTGACCGTCCTCAAGACTTGGACGTCATCATTTAAACACTCGATGATCATCCATACTCGTGTTCGTTTTGAGTTCTCGGAGGTCTCAGCAGTTTTTGCTTCTGAGGGAAGAAGGTGGCTTGTTGGCCATCCCCTCAACCCATCGGCCAAGGCATGAAGCCATCGGCCTTGTTTTATTGCCATCAGCCAAAAGTGTTGGCCGATCGGAACTCTTTTTAGTTGGTTGGCCCTTATGATGGTCGATCGGCTATATTTTATGGCCGAGCCCTGTTCATCTGCTTTATGTAGATATTTTATGCCATCTAGCATAGCTGGCATGCACAATTCACCCCCTCCATACACGTGTATGGAGGGATTTGCACCTTGTTCTTAGCTTCTCCAAGAAGCTTTAGAATTGAATTCCCATAAGAAGGGAGCTCCTCCTCCCTTCTCAGGGGTTTTGAAAATCTGAGATATAAGATATATATATGTACGGGGCGGGGAGGAAATAATTCTCCTCGTATAATCCTGTTGACCAAGTCCACGCTCCTCCGTACGACGTCGCTTTGTCACCTGAAAACACAAACGTGAGCTAGCCGGCGGGTGTGCGCCGGAAACCTCTCCGATGCTTAAGTCAGAAAACTTGACAAATAGACAAAGCTCTATGTTCTCAGAAAGAATTATGTTCAATTACCTTCTCCAAGGTAATGCTTGTGAGCTTTTATAAGTTTCCCGTGGCACAATCCTAGTAGGACTTGTATTTCTCCATGCAGAGTCCTCCTAGGATTCATACTCCTAAGGATAATGCTTATCCTTTTACACCCTCCCCCACTGCTTAAACCAAGTGGGATGGTTTTTACCACGGCCGAACTTCTATGTGACCGAAATAACAGTGGCTATGCTGAGCCACAGAGTAGGCCGAAATAACAGTGGCTATGCTGAGCCACAGAGTAGGCCGAAATAACAGTGGCTATGCTGAGCCACAGAGTAGGCCGAAATAACAGTGGCTATGCTGAGCCACAGAGTAGGCCGAAATAACAGTGGCTATGCTGAGCCACAGAGTAGGCCGAAATAACAGTGGCTATGCTGAGCCACAGAGTAGGCCGAAATAACCATTGACCGAAGTAAAGTGGGCCGAACTATCCTTAGTTCAGCCCTTCCCTTTACTCTTTTTCATATCGGCTTCTCATCTGTTCAACCCATGGTGTGCTTGGACCGAACCAACGACTCTCGACCGGTATAACTCCCAAACCGGTATACCTCTAAGGTCGATATAACTTCAAGGCCGGTCTAACTTCAAGTTGCTCCTAGACTGAAGTACATTTACAATCCTCTAACCGAAGTAACTTTATCACTTGTGAGCCGAAGTAATTTCACCTCTTTGGGCCGGAGTAACTTTTCCCTCCTGGGCCGGAGTTTCCATTACGGTCTTTTTACTTGGCCCTTCGCGTTTTGAGCCTCAAAGCCTAACTCGCAGCTCGGCCCAATTCTTCCCAAAAATTACCCTCTCAATTGCCCCTTAATTCCATCTGTGCAACATGATTGGGATTACCAGTCTACTGGCCGAGTTAGAATTTACTAAGCCTTTCCAGCCGAGCTAAAAACCCTTTAGCCTCTCCAACCGAGCTAATTTTACTTCGGGCTTCACTATGTCCGGTCAAAACGTCTCTTCAATCACAGCGACTGTAACGCTTCCCCTTTCCAGTGACACGTGGCGGGCTCTGATTGGCTGGGAGCAGCTGACACGCCGCCCTCGTAGTACGAAATTTTTGAACAGTTCCCGCCCTTTCTCTCTCCTTCCACAAAACGATCATTTTGCCTTTGAACCATTCACCCTCTTTTCTCTCTGTGCCTCTGCTTCTCCAGCCTCTGAGCCTCCTGAGTCTGTGTTCTTCATTGGTGCCGTTGCTCCCGTCCTCTGCTTCATCTTTTCCTGGTAAGCAATCCTTTTTCCTTTCCTTTGTTTTGCTTTCATATTCTGTTTTCCACGATCTGCTTGCTTTTGCAAAACATTTTTCTTCCAGCTCTATTTTACTTTAGTACTTTTATGGAAAAATCAGTAGAGCCCATGAGTATATGTCATATACCCTAGAAAAAACTCGATTTTGATCCAGAATCACGTCCCAACCGAACTAGGATACTGTTTGTGTCATGTATGTAGATAGATTCAGAAAATAACCGAACTAGAACTTGTAGGAATATCAGTAGTTTCTTCTGAACCACTCTAGCCAAGATAAGATCACCGAACAAGCTTGCACATACCGAACTAGGTACTTCGGTCTATAACCGAGCTGAGCTTTCGGGGCCAAGTCGGCTTTCTTAGTTCTTAAACCGAACTCGGAAAGCCGCCCCTAGAGGCTTAACCGAAGTAACTCTATTCACACTGCAACCGATTTAGGCCTTGGGGCTAAACCAGCTTTCTTAGTTTTTTAGACCAAACTCAGAAAGCTGCCCCTAGACGTTAAACCGGTCTATCGAGCAAACTGCTCAAACCGAACTACCAACCCTTTTGATGAACCGAGATAGAACCTGCTTTTTGAGGCCGAAGTAGGGCTTTTATACCTTGCTTTTAAATTGTAGCACGGTCCGTTGATCAGTGACTTAGCCGAAGTGGGATTTGTATATCTTGCTTATAATTTGTAGCGCGGTCCAACGATTTGTGCTTAACCCCTTTGTTTTCTACTTTGCAGACTTAGGTTGCCCAGGCACTCCTGCGTGTGCTCAACCGAGCTACTGAGCCTAGTTTTTGTACCGAAATAATTTATTCATAAATTATACGACAAATGGGTAAGTATAGATATTTAGTTGAAACCCCTGGTGGCATGGCCGAATTTAGGCAAGATTACCAGATTCCTGATGATGTCCAACTGGTGTTGGCCAAGAAAGATGCTACTCCCTGGGACAATGAAGGCTTCGTCCCTTTTACCCTTCAATCCATAATAGAAACCGGACTACGGTTTCCTGTCCAACCGCTAATCTGCGAATTTCTTAGGCAGACTAGGTTATGCCCCACTCAACTGTCCACCAATACATATCGTATTATAATGGGAATAGCCGCACTGAACCACCAAACCGGACTAAACCTTGGTCTGGCCGAAATCTTTCATCAATATTCCATTGGCTCAAAGAATGCTGGGTGGGTCTACTATCTTAGGATTCGCCGCCGCCGAGAGAAGATAGTTAAACACACACCGGACAAAGATCTTAATGATGGTGATTTCTTTTGGGTCTCTGGGAACTTTGAGGATTTTCAAGCCCAAATTCCTGGCCGACCTATTAATTGGAAAATGGGAGAGCCTGGTAATTTAACTTCGGTCTTCTTCCTTGTATGTTTATCTCGGTTTTTCTAGTCTATTGACCGAACTAACACTTCTCTTTTTTGCAGATTTTGCCCACCTTTGTTCCCTATATAGCTATCCCAACCTTGCAATCTTGCGAGCCGCACTTCGGTGTCAAGAAAGGAGTTGGGCCAAGCTTCTAAACTTTGAACCGACCTACTGATATAGCGGTCGTCGGAAGGCTCGAGTGACCGATTTCCTTCTCGAGGAGGCTCCTGAACCGGACCCCAACTTGCCCGAAATACGACTAGTCGCATTAACTGCTGAAGAAGAGATGGCAAAGAAAAGCAGAGTTAGGGCCCTCCTGACCGCGACAACCAGAGCCGAAGTACCACCGACGGTTGAGGTGCAGCCTGCCGTTGTGGCCCTCCCTTCTCAACGGCCTTCTTCATCTCGGCCTTCCAAACGCGCCCGATCTACATCGACCGAACAGCAACTTGTTGATGAGGTCGAATCCATCCCCCGAAGTCCTCAACCTTCCCCCCAACCGGAGCAAACTGACCGAGCTGAATCTCCGAAGTGGGCTCCGCCGCTGACCTTCAACGACCGAGACATCAAAGCTACTGACTCGGTCGTGGCTGAAAAAGACCACCAATTGGCCTTTAACCTGGCCAAAAGTGTGTGCCTCCCCAAGGACATGGAGCACTACATGAAGCAACTGAACACCGAAATGAAGTCAATTCGGTCTGTTTCCAAGTCCATGATCTTGGTAAGTAGCTCTGTCTGTTTTTTCTGCCTGAATTTTCCAACTTTTACTTCGGCTGAAAAGAAATCTTTGTTTTTGCCAGGCCTTACAAAAGAACAATATCACATACAAGAAAGTCCAAGAACTAAGAAAAACTACAAGGCAAGCAATGGCTGAAGCCGAGGCAAAGGCGGCCGAACTAGCGGAGGCCAAAAGGAAAATGACCGAGCTTCAAGCAGAGAACGGTCGGCTTGCCGATCTGGTTAGCTCGGCTGAAGCGGAGAAGCAGAAAGCAGCCATCGTTATAAAGGACAAGTATCTGCGGGAGTTGTTGAAGCTTGAGAAGAGAAAGGACACCGAAATAAGCGAACTAAAAGAGAGCGTGGAGGGGTACAAGCGAGGTTACAAGGAGGCAGAAGACGCCTACGTCAAACAATGTGACGCCGCCAAGGAGCAGTTCTTCAAATGCGGCTGGAGGGCGGCAGTGGAGAAGCACGGTCATGATCAACAGACCGAGGTCTTCAACCCTCCGGATTATTTTATACCGAAGTCCCTTGCGGAGTATGCGGCAGAGTTTTTGGAAGACTCTGACTAAAAGAGAGCGTGGAGGGGTACAAGCGAGGTTACAAGGAGGCAGAAGACGCCTACGTCAAACAATGTGACGCCGCCAAGGAGCTGTTCTTCAAATGCGGCTGGAGGGCGGCAGTGGAGAAGCTCGGTCATGATCAACAGACCGAGGTCTTCAACCCTCCGGATTATTTTATACCGAAGTCCCTTGCGGAGTATGCGGCTGCCTTGCAACAAGAGTTTTTGGAAGACTCTGACTCTGATGATTCCTCTGATGAAGATACTCCGGTTGATAATGTGGACCAACCAGTTCGGTCGGTGCCCACTGTGGAAGACCTAACAGTTGATCTTCCCAGTGAAACCGTGATTCCAGCCGAAGTGACTTTCCCGATTGTGAATGAGCTCCCTCAAGAAACCGGTCTTCAAGTTGATGGCGACGCTGCCTTTGACGCCGAGATAGATGAACTTTTTTCTTGACTTTGTACTTTTTTATTTGTAACTGAACTATGCCCCTTTGTAATGACTTTTCGTTGAATGAAAATTTTACTTCAACTCTTATTCCGGTTGTGATATGTATGCTTGTACTTTGTGATGCCTTTACTTACTTCAACTGTTGTTTCGGTTTTAGGTATTTGAACTGTGCTTACTCCTTAGCCGATATAATCACTTCGGCTGAGGAGTACACAGAGTTGGTTTATTCCAGCCAACCACTCTTCAGCCATACACTTACTTCAGCTGAAGAGTATCAAGTGTTGGTTTATTCCAGCCAACCACTCTTCAGCCATACACTTACTTCGGCTGAAGAGTATCAAGTGTTGGTTTATTCCAGCTAACCACTCTTCAGCCATACACTTACTTCGGCTGAAGAGTAACAAGAGTTGGTTTCTTCCAGCCAACCACTCTTCAGCCATACACTTACTTCGGCTGAAGAGTAACAAGTGTTGGTTTATTCCAGCCAACCTCTAGGTTAGTTTTTTCCAGCTAACTTAGAATAATGTTTGGTTATTCCGACCAAACGTCCTGCAGCCTGGATCCTTATCCTGGGCTTAGGAAGGGTGTTGGTTTATTCCAGCCAACCCCTAAGTTAGTTTTTCCAGCTAACTTAGAATAAAGTGCTTTGCTATGCGCTTACTCTGTACTAAAGCTAACTCTTAAAAAATAACTTGTGCTGAAAAAGAATTACTCGTTTTATTGAGGGAAAAAGAAATTACATATGTTTGAAGAAAAAAAAGCTAAAAGTAAAATAACTTGAGATTGGCCGTGTTCCATGGCCTAGGGATTGCCTTGCCATCCTTGTCTTCTAGGTGGTATGCCCCTTTGCCTGCTAACCCAACCACCTTATAAGGACCTTCCCAATTTGGGCCTAACTTGCCGTCTCCTGGGATCAAGTTGTTTCCCATTACTTTGCGTAGTACCCAATCCCCAATCTTGAATTGTCTTGGATGTACCTTTTTGCTATATTTTCTGATTAACTCTCGTTGGTATGAGGCCGAAAGGAAAATGACCGAGCTTCAAGCAGAGAACGGTCGACTTGCCGATCTGGTTAGCTCGGCTGAAGCGGAGAAGCAGAAAGCA
>NW_021025286.1:759227-832427 GCF_004153795.1 Camellia sinensis
TTGCCCCTGCGTTCTTTAGGCCAAAGGGCATGACCTTGTAGCAATATAACCCCCTTGGTGTTGTGAAGGATGTGACCTCCTGGTCTGGTTCGTGCATGGCGATCTGGTGGTAGCCTCTGTATGTATCCAGAAAGCTAAGTCGGTTATGCCCTGCCGTTAAGTCCACCAGTTGATCTATCCTTGGTGGTGACTTCCACATACCCCTTCGTGTATTTCGAACAGGAATGCTTCTACTTTGCTGGGATGAACGCATTTGAGGTAAGGCCCAGAGAATGACTTTTTGTATAATGCTGAAGATGGAGATAGCCAAAATCGCTGCGACTTTGCCCTTATTTTGTTGGCTTCTTTTTTCTCTTCTGGTAGGATGCCGTCTTTTAGGAATAGGATGATGGGATCCATCCAAGAAGGGCCTAATTCTGCGCAACATACTTCTTCTGCTTCGAGGTCTTCTATGCTTGGTCTTGGTAAGAAGTCGATGAGTAATGGATGAGGGATTGATGTATCTGCCATTGAGGCCAGGCCTGCTAGCTCGTCCGCTCGGCTGTTTTCCTCCCTGTCAATTTGTTCTATCCTTACCACATCAAACTTCTTGATCTCCGTTCTGACTAGCTCTTGGTACTTGGCCATTCTGTCGTCCTTTGCTTCGTATTCGCCAGAAATTTGGTTTACCACCAGCAGAGAGTCACTGTATACCATTAGTTCGGTTGCTTTCATGAAGTGTGCCGACTTGAGTCCTGCGAGAAGCGCCTCATACTCCGCTTCATTGTTGGATGCTGGGAAGCCAAGGTTTATTGTTTGCTCTATAACCAGGCCGTCTGGAGAGATGAGGACTATGCCAAGCCCTGCGCCATGTCGGTTGGATGCTCCATCCACAACGAGCTTCCACATCTCCCCAACGAACAACTTCCAGCAAGTGGAAGGATCAGATGATGTCGTGGGGTCAAGAATGGTGTTTTCTTCAAGGTCCATATTGGCTGCCTGTCCTCTGTCCTCTGTTTGAACTGCTGGTGAGCCTTTGTTTGTCTCTTCCTTGTTGTCCTTAGTATGGTCTGCCTTGGTGTTTGATTGACTACCTTCCACTAGGGGTTGCGCTATTCCGGCGTCAACTTCCGTCCCTAGTTCGGTTGTGTCAGTTAGGTCGACTGGGCAGATATGATGACTTCCAGGAGTAAATTCTGCGACGAAGTCTGCCAAAGATTGGGCTTTTATTGCGGTCTTGGGTTGGAACTTGATGTCGAATTGTCCCAACTCCACTGCCCACTTCAAAATTCGCCCACTAAAGTTTGCCCTTTCGAACAGAGCTTTTAGTGGAAAGGCTGTGAGGACGACTATGGTGTGGGTGTGAAAGTAGTGTGCCAATTTTCTAGATGCCATCATTAACGCTAATGCTAGTTTCTCCAAGGGCAAGTACCTTGTTTCGGCTCCCAATAATGTCATGCTGACATAAAAGATGGGCAAGTGTTGTATTCCTTCTGCACGAACCAACACTGCGCTGACTGCGTGCTGAGAGACCGCCAGGTACAAAAAGAGTTCCTCACCAGGTACTGGAGTAACAAGTAGTGGTGGGGAAGACATGTACTCCTTCAAGCTTTCCAGAGCTCGGTCGCATTCTTCATCCCACTCGAACTTGGTCTTTAATGCTTGGAAGAATGGTCGTAGTCTGTCTGATGACCTGCTTATGAACCGGTTGAGTGCAGCCGCCATACCAGTAAGATGCTGCACTTCTTTGACTGAGTTTGGTCTCTCTAACTCCTGGATTGCTTTGATCTGAGAGGGGTCTGCTTCTATACCTCGGTTGGTTACCAGGAAGCCCAAGAATTTGCCAGATCCAACTCCGAATGCGCATTTAGACGCATTGAGGCGTAACTTGTGTTTTTTCAGGATCTGGAACATCTCGCCTAGATCTTTAAGATGGCCATTCTCATTCTTGCTTTTGACCACCATGTCGTCGATGTAAGCCTCCATTGTCCTGCCTAACAATGGTTCGAACATCTTGGTGACCATCCTTTGGAATGTCGCCCCTGCATTCTTTAGGCCAAAGGGCATGACCTTGTAGCAATATAACCCCCTTGGTGTTGTGAAGGATGGGACCTCCTGGTCTGGTTCATGCATGGCGATCTGGTGGTAGCCTCTGTATGAATCCAAAAAGCTAAGTCGGTTATGCCCTGCCGTTAAGTCCACCAGTTGATCTATCCTTGGTAGAGGAAAGCTATCTTATGGGCACGCCTTGTTGACTGTTTTGTAGTCGACGCAGACACGCCATTTACCATTCTTTTTCGGCACTACGACTGTGTTGGAGATCCATCTTGGGTAGTGCACTTCCCTTATCGCTCCTGCCTCCAACAGGTTGCCTACCTCTTCTGCCACTATTTCGGCGTGGTGGAGTGCCGATCTGCGTGTGCGTTGAATGACAGGTCTGGCGGATGGGTGGACATTGAGTTGGTGACTGATGAAGTTTGGATCAATGCCTGGCATGTCGTAAGGTGTCCAGGCAAACACTTCGATATTAGAGGTCAAGAATTCCAAGACCTCTAATCTCTCAGCGCTGGATAACGATGAGCCAAGCAAGAAGAACTTATCCGGGTTCTTCTCATCTATTTTTACCTCCACCAAGTCCTCCACCGCTTTCTGATCAGCCTCTTTGCCGACGTCCGCGAATAGTTCATTACTTTCTGGTTCTTCCACCGAATGAACGTATCCTTTGGCAGCTCGGCTTCCATTCGTTGTGGCGAAGCATTGTTTTCACATGATCTGATCGCCATAGACTTCTTCAATTATGCCGGTGTCGTTGGGGAACCGCATCACCTGATGGTATGAAGATGCTACCGAACGCATGGCATGCATCCATGTTCTGCCCAAGATGATGTTGTATGTGGAGGGGACCTTTAATACCCAGAACTCCACTTGTTTTGTTACACTTCCTGCTTTGACTGGAAGGATTATTTTGCCGACAGGCCACTCCGGCATGGAGTTGAATCCAATCAGGGGAGAAACGGCAGGCGCCAAGTCTTTGTCTTGCAGCTTCAGTTGTTTGAATGTGTCGTAATACATGATCTCACATGAACTACCCTGGTCAATCAGAATCCGCTTGACGTCAAAATCCTTGACTCGGAGAGTGACGACCAGCGCATCATTGTGAGGATAGTATATTCGGTCCAAGTCCTTATCCGTAAAGGACATGACATTCGTTGCCTCTGTTCTCCCCTTCTTGGTGGCAGGTTTGGCACTTAACACTTCCCTAAAGTGCTCAGCCTTCTTGATTGATCCCCTGAGCTCACATACACGCTCTGGTTCAAAGACTCCATGTATTACATTGATGATGCCTTGTGGTGGGGCGTCGATTGGCATTCTGTTGGGATGGTCATTATGATCTTGGGGGGTCGGTTGCGTGCCTCCTTCAATGTATTTGTCCAAGTGGCCTGCTGCCACTAGTTCTTCCAACTGTTGTCTTAGTGGCGTGCAATTCTCAGTTCGGTGCCCCTTTTCTTTGTGGAAGGTGCACCGTGATCTGTCGTCGTAATTTTTCTGAGCTTCCCCAAGCTTGGCTGGCCACTTGACAAAAGGCTCATCCTTGATTTCGCTCAGAATCCGATATATTGGTTTTTTGAACACCGTGGTTATGGCAGTGCGAATTCTTAGCCATCTTTTGTCTGGGTCTTCTCCGTTATCTCGTCTGCCACGCCCGTTTTTGTTATTTCGGTCAACCGTGTTGACCTTGGCAGGGGTTTTCTTTTCTGGTGCCGCGGTCGTACTTGATTTTGCTTTAGCACGCGCGCCATCCTCTTCTACCCTGATGTGCTGATGCACTCTCTCCATCAAGGCTTCCATGGTAAGGGGTGGCGTCATGGTAATCGAATCCCTTAGTCTGTTCCCTACTGGAAGGCCTCTTTTATACTGCGCAATGGCTAGATTGGTGGGACAGTCTCCAATCTGATTGAATGTCTCCCAGTAAGTGACTGTTGTAAGATCTGAGGGTCTCTCTTCACCCATATCGATGGAGAGTAACTGGTCTATCTCCACCGGTGTTTTAGTGTTTGTTCGAAACCTCGTTACGAACGCTTCTGCCAATTGGGCCCAGGAGGCTATGCTGCCCTCTGGGAGCTTCTCGAACCAAGTCAAGCCCAAGTCGCCAAGGCTTGATGGAAGAGTATATACATTAAGGCCTCGTTTCGCCTGTACACAGCCATGACTTGGCGAAAGTGGCTTAGGTGTGAATACGGATCCGTCTTCCCTTCATAAGTAGTGAATTTCGGCTGAAGGAAGCCTGATGGTAGGGGCGCGTTTTCGATTGCTGGAACAAACGGCGAAGTCTGTAGTCTTGCCAATGCCTTGTCCGTTGGTTCGTAGGCCGGTCGTGGTATTGGCATTCCAACCTCGACGCTTCCATGCGTCCGAGGAGCCAACCGTTGTAAGGCCGAAACTCGGTGTGGATCCCTTGCCCCTGGCATCCTCCTTGCATCGTGCTTTTTCTTCGAGCACGGTTCGTAAGTCGGATGACTTGGGCAGCTCTGTTTGTCTAGATCTGGTTTGGTGTGAATGTGAAGGCCAATACGTGCTTCCTTCAGTGTATGATCTTTCGGATCTCGTCCTCTCAGACCTGGAGTGACGAGTCCTTGAAGATAAGGAATGAGTGTCGCCTGTCCTGAGGCTTCTGCTCTCTCCTTGGGAGGGTGTAGTATTCCTACTACGATTCTCTGAGTGGCGAGGGGGCGTTTTGTGCTTGCGCCCCTCTCCTGTCGCCACCTCTTTAGTCTTCATTCTGGCGTTTTAATGCTTCCATGTCCGCTGCCATCTTCCGAATTAGTTCATCTTGTTCCTTCACGCGATCTTCCAGGGCTTGAGGATCAATCCTCCTCCTTTGCCTGTCAGGATTTTGAGAGTGACGAGGGCTGCTATTCCGCCTTCCCCTGCCACTCCTCCTGGAGTTATGTTGTTGGGCTCCAGATCCGCCATAGGAGGGACAGAGGGTAATCCTTCTCGCCTTGCGCCCCCGTCTGGAGTTAGCCCGTCGACGGCGGACTGTGGTAGTTTCTTCAATGTGTGCCATTGATTGAGAAAAGGAGAAGCTTAGTCAAGAGGTTTTTGTTCTTGTCTGTTTGTTCCACGGACGGCGCCAATTGTACGGGGAGGAAATAATTCTCCTCGTATAATCCTATTGACCAAGTCCACGCTCCTCCGTACGACGTCGCTTTGTCACCTGAAAACACAAACGTGAGCTAGCCGCAGGTGTGTGCCGGAAACCTCTCCGATGCTTAAGTCGAAAACTTGACAAATAGACAAAGCTCTATGTTCTCAGAAAGAATTATGTTCAATTACCTTCTCCAAGGTGATGCTTGTGAGCTTTTATAAGTTTCCCGTGGCACAATCCTAGTAGGACTTGTATTTCTCCATGCAGAGTCCTCCTAGGATTCATACTCCTAAGGATAATGCTTATCCTTTTACACCCTCCCCCACTGCTTAAACCAAGTGGGATGGTTTTTACCACGGCCGAACTTCTATGTGACCGAAATAACAGTGGCTATGCTGAGCCACAGAGTAGGCCGAAATAACAGTGGCTATGCTGAGCCACAGAGTAGGCCGAAATAACCATTGACCGATTAAAGGGCCGAACTATCCTTAGTTCAGCCCTTCCCTTTACTCTCCCTTATATCGGTTTCTCATCTGTTCAACCTATGGTGTGTTTGGACCGAACCAATGACTCTCGACCGGTATAACTCCCAAACCGGTATACCTCTAAGGTCGATATAACTTCAAGGCCGGTCTAACTTCAAGTTGCTCCTAGACCGAAGTACATTTACAATCCTCTAACCGAAGTAACTTTATCACTTGTGAGCCGAAGTAATTTCACCTCTTTGGGCCGGAGTAACTTTGCCCTCCTGGGCCGGAGTTTCCATTACGGTCTTTTTACTTGGCCCTTCGCGTTTTGAGCCTCAAAGCCCAACTCGCAGCTCGGCCCAATTTTTCCCAAAAATTACCCTCTCAATATATATATATATATATTTATCTCTCTCTCTATATTTGACCTCTCTCTCTTGTTTAGTGCTTGTTCTTGCTCTAAAGTGTAGTATTGTCTTACTATTGCACACAAACACGTACTAGAACACCATCCTTGGTTGCTGAGGTGCTAGGGAGTTAGTATTAGAGTTCTTGAGGTGGTTTTGATCAGAGAAAGGTGCTGGAGCCTTGTTCTTGAAGGTGTTCTTCAAGGGTGAGCAAACTTGCTTTTAATACCCCTTTCTTGCTTAAGCTTTTATCCCTTCTTGCTTATTGTTTTAAGCTTAACTCTTAACTGATAAAAGTTCTATTTTTACTTTCTTTAGACCTTTGTTTAAGGTCCCTTTTCGGTTTGGGGTTGTTTACCCCCTCTTAGGCCTTGTTTGGCCTTATTTTAGGCCACCCTTTTTGGCCCTTGTTCTTAGCTTTGCATGACCTTTCTACCACTGAAATATAGAGGATTTTTAGTGGTGGAAAGGTAGTTTTGGAGTCCTAAATAGGAGAGGGTCATCCCCTCATCTTGTTGTCTTGTATGCTAGCATAAATGGCTTATGTTGGTAGCATGTTTGCTTAGCTTATTTTAGCTCCATTTCAGCAAGTATTTGGTGTTATTTTGTCATGATATACCTCTATTTCAAGTTGGTTTAATGGCCTCTTACATGCTCCATATATTTGTCTTGCAATTCTCTCATTTGCCTTAATATGCATCATGTTGTAACATGTCATTCTAGCATGATTTTGGCTCAACTTCAAGAAGCTTTTAGCCTTGTTTTAACATGCTAAAGCTCTAATTTGAGTTTTTTTGACCTTATATGCCATGCTTTGTATAGCCATAAGGCATTCTAGCTTGTTATCTTTAAGTGTCCAAGTCACTAGCATGCTTTACTTGGACCATTTCAATGATTTGGCATCATTTGTTATATTATTTCAGTCCATATTTCATGCTTGAACACTTGCATTTATCACTCCTTTAATGTTTTAAAGAGTTGATGTTTTATGCCTCTTGAATGGATCATTGTGTGTGCTTCCAGGCTTAGGTCATTTGGATGCCATCTAAGTGGGTTTTTGCTCTCGTTTTACCATGCCATAACTCTTTTTTTATTGGTTTATGTCATGCTATGTTTGGTTTTGATAGGTGTAGTGTAACACCCCTTTTGTAGCCTTGCATGCCTCATGCTTTTGGCATTGTGTTCTAGCTTGTGTTGGCTAGTTTCGAGCATGTTTTTGGTTTTGTTTGGACCTGCCTTGGGACTGTTTTAGGTCCCCTTGGCCCTTTGGGGCTTGTCTTGAATGGCCTTGGTTTGAACCCCTTGGCTAGCCTTATGCCTTGAGCCTTCTTGCATGCCTTGCTTGGCTTGTTTGTAAGATTTGGCATCATTCCTAGCATCATTTCAGAGCTTGTAGTATTGTCATACTTGCCTGCTTTGTCCCCTTTTAAGTGTTCTTGAAATTTTCCCTCCTATGCCTAGGTATTGGACCATTTACATGTGCATGCTTTGACTTACATTTCATGTCTCCAATTCATCATTTTGGCCATTGATTTGGGCATGTTTGCGAGTAGCCCATTTTGGTTTAAGTCCATCTTACCATGTTGTTGCATGCTTGTTTCATTTTGCATGTTGTTGCATGCTATGCATATTTGAATATTTAGGTTGTATGCCTATTGCATATTGTATGCTTTCATGCTCATGTTGCATTAGATTTGTATCATGCTTGAGTTGTTTGCATGCTTGCTTGCATGCTTAAGTTGCATTGCATTATGTGTGCATTCCCTTGCCTCTTGATCAAGCATGATAAAGGTTGGGCCCCTTATGTGTTTTGTGCATTTCATTTGATATTGAATTACAAACTTGGCTTCTTTGGCCATCATGCATTGGAATGCGTGATTGATGGCCCGAGGATTGAGAACTACACTCCTTTGAGTCTTAAACATGATAAGGGGTGTGGTTGCAAACATTGTCTTGCAAATGTGTTGACATACTCTGTTTGTCCTCTACTGCAACAACAGGAGCAGTCTGCAGGAAGAAATGGTCGACCGACCATATTCAGTGTCGATCGGGTAACTATTCTTGGCTGAGAGCCTTGTTTTTTGGTCGATGACTAGTTTCCCTTGGCCGATGGCCTTGTCTTTTGGCCGATGGCCTCTTTGCATGCCCACAAGGTGGTTCAACAGTGTCACAGAAGCTGGCACAATTTTCAGAGGTACAGAGCAGTGCAAACAAAGGCAACACGAGGCATGGCGATGGATTTCCGAGCAAAGCCAATCGAGCATGCATTCGTCCCTCTTCCCGAGGCTATTTTACTGTTTTCATAGCTTAATTGATTTGTTTAATTAGTTAAGGGTTGTGTAATAATTAATTAGCTTGTTCGTTAGTTAATTAGATGATTTGTATTATTCTTTCAGATCCTTCATCGAGAGGGCCAAGTTTTGTAATAAGCGTGCGTGTGTGTGATGCATGTCTTCCAACCCCACTTCTTTCTCCTTTTTACTTAACCGCTTACGATGGTTAGTTCTAGGTCATTTTCAATTAGCATCCTTATGCTATGAATGTTTGCATCATTCATTCGTATTGCATGCACCGGGCTCAGCGCATCATACTAACTGCATCGTATTTCAATTCCAACTTGAATACATGTATCGAATTGTCACATCTTATATGCCATCTTAGAATAGCCGAGCCTATTTCTAGCTGCATTTTGTATGTGTTGCATTAGCTATCTTAACATGAATTAGGATCATGCATTGATTACTAACTAGTTCTTTGTTTTGGCTCGGAGTACTAGGCAAACTTTTATGCTTAGCATCTTGCATGTATGCAAATGTTAATATGACAGCATGCTTGCCATGATATAACTGCCTGAATGCCTGTGGGTGAAGGTCGGATTGCTTGAATTGGAACAATTCATTGAATCCTCGATTTAGCCTACTTACGAGCAGCAAACTTCAAACTGTTTTTCAAACAACAAATATGCAATGTTTTTTTCCAAATTAGGCGATCTAGTCTATACTTGTGTGTTGTGCGCATCACATAGTAACTCTAGCTAATAACCGGAATAAGAACGCATGTGGTTTCAAAAACAAGATATCATGCTTAGTAAAGGCTGATCTTTGATCGGACGAGCGGGGGTGCTCATAGATGACCTTCCCCAATCGTACCCAAGTTCCGGAGCTGAGGCAACTTTGGTGATGACGGACACGTGGCCTTAGGCACGAGTCAGGGTTTCCTAAATTCCCCCCAAAACAAAATATTTAGGTGGCGACTTTGTATCTGGCAAAGCATTCCATGTTTGACACTTCTTTACAAAAAATTAGTTTTCCAAAACGATTTGCCGGATTTGGACTCTTTGGTGATTTATCAATCTCATATCGCACATTATGAGATCAGATTAAGAACTGTGACATTTGAGTCTGAACTGTAGCATGAGGCCCTAGGGCTCGTCTATAGTTTCTGGCGACTCTGCTGGGGAGTTAGAGAACTTGACTCGAACTCATGATATCTTGTTTTGTCTACACTTATGTGTTTCTTTGCATTGCATGTGCATTAGTACGCCTAGGACACCATGTTTGTCATATGCTATTCCTGAACGGTTTGCCGGAGGCTTACTTTGAGAAGAGTGCCATAAGGCTGACCGGTTGCGGGCTCTGCCATGACGGGAACACAAACCTCAGTTTTTACCGAGGCACCCTTTTTGACCATTCGACCTAGCGCATATTTGGAATCTATAGTGACTATTCCAAACTAGGACATGTTGCTTACCCGATTATAGGTTGTTTGAAACCGCTGTGTGCGTGGTGAAACCCTAGCTCCTGACAAACTAGGACAGGGAAACCCTATCCCAACATAGGGGCATTTTTGGCTCTCATTTGCTTGCTATGTGCTTTTAGAGTGTGCCTCTATAGGAAATGCACGTATCCGTTTGCAAGTCTGGGTATCAGGCCTGCGGGCATCAGTATCGGTATTTTGAGAATCAGTTATGTCTGCAGGTATCAGATTCAGATTTGGGACAGTGATTTTTAGGAACAGTGATCAGCGGTCGAGAACAGTTCATTCAGCTTGTGTTTGCCAACTGTGTGTTGTCTTTATTTAAGCTGTTATGCTGTCCATTTTTCTGGTCATTTTATTTCCTTATTATGCTTTATTTATCTTTTTGCAAGGTAGTTTAGCACCATTGCATCTGACTAGGTAGATATCCCTCGAGCACTTTGGGTTAGAAGCCGTAGACTTAATTGATCTGAGGATCTGATAGACAGACAAGCAGTGTTCCTTTCTTTACCCCCAGTTACTAAACGGAGGTCAAAAAGGCGCAGTGTATCGATACAGTGGTCGCCAGATCAATGGTCTACCCCATTAGTAAACAGTCAGGCTGAGGTCTCAGTTTCTATTGTAGGGACAGACATACCGGGTATTGGTATTCAGCTAGAACAACACAATATGGCAGGTATGGAGGAAATGATGCGTCAACTCCAGGAGAGTATGAAAACCATGCAACAGGATGCTGCTCGTTAAACGGAATTTGCCAAACAACAGGCCATGGTCAGGGCCCAACAGGCAGAGTTAATCACCAGGTTACTGCAGCAAACTGGAGTATCTACTTCATACCAGGTTCCTCCCCCACCAAGAGTTCCCATACTCAGGGAGTCAGTTAACGTCCAGGATGATACGGACATTCCAATAGGACCGGCTCCGCCCCCGATCCTACCCCAGCTATCCAAAGTGCATACCAACCTACTGGATTCTCCCTTTGAGTTCGAGGTGGACCCCACAACGTTAAAAGTGAGCAAGCTTGAAAAGCTGTTCATGAAGTCTCAAGGTGTGAAGTCCATTCTGGATATTGAGGATGGGTATACTGACTCGGCTGTAACGCTACCGGACCGGTTTAAACTGCCGCACATAGATCGTTTCGATGGGTTTGGGGATCCAATGGTGTATTTACGGCTCTTTTCAAGCACACTAAGGCCGATGGGCCTCTCTAGATTGCAGAAGCTTTCTCTGTTCGGCCGGACCCTGTCGGGTGTAGCGGCTATTTGGTATGCAAAACTGGAGGATTCCGTCAACAGGAGTTGGGAAGAGATGGCCGAGGTCTTCATAGCTCAATACTCCTACAATACACAGATTGAGATCACAACTCGTGATCTCGAGGCAACTAAGCAGGAGCCGAAGGAGAGCTTCTTCGATTTCGTGACCCGGTGGAGGTCCAAGGCCTCTATGATGACCATCAGGCTTGTTGACAAGGATCAGATACGGATGGTTATGCGCAACCTCCAGCCCAAGCTTATGCAGAAGATGATCGTCCTCTCCCTTCCTACCTTTGCAGATCTACACGAGATTGGGGTGCAAATCGAGGATGCTATGAAACAGGGTCTAATTGACCAAGACAGATAGCAGCCCAAGAAGGCATTTAACCACAGTACAAATGTAGGCACAAGCAGTGCTGCAGCTGGCAGATCTTCAGATATGGGAATGGTCACCACCACCACCCCGAGACCTCTTGCAGCTACGCCATTCACCGATGCGTCCGGAAGTAGATCACAAACAACCAAGTATTCACCGCGAGGCCAAAGAACCTTCACTCCACTACACATGTCCCTATCCAAAGCTCTGGGGGTTCTGATCAGGAAAGGGAACTTGAAGCCCCTGGAGCCGCGACCGTTACTAGACAAACTTCCTTCTTCCCACAACCCAACCAAGTATTGCGCTTTTCACTAACAGCATGGTCATGACACCGACCAGAGCTTTCGATTGTGTCATGTGATTTAGGATCTCATTGATAACAGGATGATCGTGCCTCCGGAGAAACCGAATGTCACAACTAACCCTCTCCCACCACACAACCAAGTTCCACCTCCCAAACGCATCAATCTAATCCAAACTGGGGTTGTGTCATACGACCCGAGTATATATATTACCCCTTGTCACCTACCCAAGCCGGAGGTGTTCATTCCCGACAGCGCTAATTTGTGCACGTTAGACATCTCCCAAACCCAACCTGAAACGGTGGTGGTGGCTATCGAAGATAGAGTTGAGTCAACTTTGGGAACAGGTGAGAATGATCAGTCAGAGCCTGAGGGGTCTGAGAGCTTTATATACAACTTGAGCGATTATATTACATCAGCAGGCTAGGCTACGCCGAATGTGGAATTACCAATGGGGGCAGAGATTTGCGTAGTATGAGAGGATGGACCTAATCAGGGGCTAGATGACCCAGCGGATCTAGAAGAAGACATTGCAAATCTGCAGTTCTTTGAAGAGCAGGATTCGGGGGACGTGGCAGTCAATTGGTTTGATGAGTCAGCAGAGTCTACTGGGTGGCTTAACGACCAGTCGGATATTGTGAAACAATTTCAGCTAGAACAGGGTCCGTAAGGGACAGGGACATCAACTGTGGCCAGAAGGGCCGAAGAGTAGAGTACATCGCCGGAGAGCACCGGTTTAAAGAATTTTGCTTAGAATACAGGCAGTTTGGGAATGGAAGAGACTGAACAGCAAGCTACACTAAAACAGTTTGAGCGAGAAAGGATCGAAGATTCTAAGAGGGTCAGAAAGGCCAAAGCCCCCGAGGGAACAGGACATGATGTGTACACAAGAACGGAGCATGCTGCAGACGCAGGAACAGGAGGTGCTGTAGGCACAGGAATAGTCACAACGGAGCCGGACAGGTGTCTATCAGCTGCCAATGGCATGTGATGGGAAGATGATGACCTATGTCTTGCCCACACAGATGAAGACTAGGGGAATAACCAGTCGGATGATTCCTGGTATGTGGGAGAAGTTGACCACATGACTAGGAGTGGGCAGTATTTCAAGCCCCCACACTTAGATCAACCAGAGGCAACCGGGAAGGACAAGGAAGCGGAGAATAAAAAAGATAAGCTACTTGAAGAAGAGGTTGTGCTGAAACAGTTAAAAAAGATACAAGCAGATATCTCCATCTGGGGACTGCTTATGGCTTCAAGAGTACATAGACAGGCTGTCCTTTTTGCCATGGACAAGGCCAAACTTTTAATTGACACCACGCTCGAGCAGCTGGTAGGACTGGTCTTTCCGGGAGGAGCTTCACTGACGTTGACCTTTTCTGACAAGGAATTGCCGCCTGAGGACACAAATCACAACAAACCACTCTACATCTTTATGGCGTGTAGAGACAAATGGATACTGGTAGTTCTTGTCGACACAGGATCCGCCATCAACGTGTGCCCGTCGAGGACAACATATGCAATCGGGTTGAAGCCTGCGAACTTTGTGCCAACTGCCTAGGTAATAAGGGCCTATGACAATACAAGCAGAGAAGTGATGGGGACTGTGCAGATTCAGACCCAGGTTGGTCCAGGATAACACGAGATTGACTTTCATGTTTTGGACGTTCCCGCAACCTTTAATCTACTCCTAGGGCAGTCGTGGCTGCACCTGGTGAAGGCAGTCTCTTCCACCTGCATCAGATGTTGAAATACCCCCACTGGAAAAAGGATGGCTATAGTTTTTGGGAATTCGTCAATTCGTCTACCGCCAGAGGTGTCTACACTGGTTTTGGAAATCGAGCATGGCGCGGAGGATATGTTCCTATCAGGATTTACCCTAGCCAAGCCCCGGGTTGTTCAGAACATTTTAGCTATTGATGAGGGGTTGTATGTCAGCGTACAATCAGTGTACCTCATGAACAAGCTCCAGCACATCCCCGGGATGGGGACTAGGATAAACTGGCTGAAAAGGCATTGCAACATCGGCCGAAGTGCCGCACAACCCGCATACCTTTGGTTTAGGCTATCTGCCTACCAAAGAGGATTGGGTGAGGAAAGGCAAAAAAATGGCTGGGAGAGCCAAAACTAAGCAGGCAAGGCAGCATGTTGAGTTGATGCCTCGGCCTATCTAGGGCACCCTGAACGGACGCTTCGTTCGGGAAGGGGAGGACTTCCCATTCTGCGGCTTCCCATAGCCATGGTTGAATGCAGAGACGAGGCGCCTACCGGGATTTGAGATCTTTTTCGACTTGTAGTTATCCGAGGATGATGTCGCCGAAGAGCAGACAGACCCATCAGCCGAGGTTGAGCAGTGTAAGGAAATGGATTCCGGGAGCACTGAGTTTGAAATAGGGGTAGCACTGGCCTGTCTATTATCAGATCCTCTGATCATACATAAGTGCTTAGGCGATGATCTCTCATTGTCTATGATTGGGAATGAAACGGCTGCGAGCCCACCTTCAAACATTTTAGATGCATCTATTGCACCCTCCCTCGTCTAGCAGTACGAGGAGGGATTCTTATTGAGCAGCACCGAGTCAGGTAGTGAGCCGGAATCTGATTCAATCGAATCTGTAGAGTCAGAATCATGTTCCAGCTCATCTGAGTCTGAGTCTGGTATTCCTGGGGGTGACAACCCAGATGCCACAGTCCTGTCTAGCTCGTCTTCTTCTTTCTCTTTTGAGTCTGTTGTAACAGAAGAATCAGATGGACTGGATGAAGTGATGAATGAGAATTGTGCGGCTGTGGCCTTCGATTACTTTTCTGTACCCTTGATTTATTGCATTAATTCAGACTTTCAAAACTTCGATGAAAACGGTGAGGAAGAAATTCCTCCGATTTTGAAATATTTGCTAGAACAAGAGTAGGAGAGGTTTGTAAAATCGTTGGTTGATGAAATCACCCAAATTAATGTTGGTACTGAGAAGGATCTGGAGTTGGTCCAGATCGGGTCCACGTTGTCTTCGGAGGAACACGAGCTCTTAGTCACTTTATTAAAAAATTTCAAAGATGTTTTCATGTAGTCCTACGAAGACATGCCTGGAATCGATCCTGAGATTGTACAGCACTGGATCCCTCTTGACCCAGAGGCCCAACCTGTCAAATAGAAACTCAGAAGAATCCGCCCTGAATGGGCTATCAAGATCAAAGAAGAGGTCACCAACCAAATTAACGTAGGGTTCCTGCTGGTATCCAAATACCAACTTGGTTGGCCAACATAGTGCCTGTGCCGAAGAAGGGCGGCAGAATTCGAGTATGTGTGGATTTCAGAGATTTGAACAAAGCCAGTCCGAAGGACGACTTTCCTCTACCGCATATCAATAAGTTAATGGATTTCACTGCGGGGCATGCATTGCTCTCATTGATGGATGACTTTTCAGGCTATAACCATATCGTAATGGCACCCAAAGACCGGGAGAAGACTGCTTTTACTACCCCGTGGGGGACCTATTGTTATAGGGTGATGCCATTTGGGCTGAAGAATGCCAGAGCTACATATCAATGAGCTGCAACCACGGTATTGCCTGACATGATCCACAAAGAGGTTGAGGTGAACGTAGACGGCATGATTGCTAAGTCCAAGGAAAGAGAGGGCCACTACACCGCCTTGCAAAAGTTCTTCCAAAGGATCAGAGAGTTCCGGTTGTGGCTGAATCCTCAGAAGTGTACGTTTGGTGTTACAACAGGGAAAATGATGGGGTTCTTGATTACACAGAGAGGTATCGAAGTCAACCCTTCCAAAATCAAGGCCATCTTAGAAATGCCACCACCAATGACTGAAAAGGAGGTGTGAGGCTTTTTGGGTAAAGTACAATTCATAAGACGGTTTATTGCTAAATTAACCTTGACTTGTGAACCATTCTTTGGTCTCCTGAAAAAAGGAACAAAGTTCCAATGGGACGGCCGATGCCAAACTGCTTTTGAACAAATTAAGCAATATTTACAAAACCCACCCGTGTTGTCACCGCTTGAGCCAGGGAAACCGTTGATCTTGTACCTTTCAGTGACTGAAACTACAATGGGCTGCATGCTTGCACAAGAGTCTGAAGACAGAGTAGAAAGAGCTATCTACTACCTGAGCAAGAAGATGCTGGAATATGAGACCCGCTACACTCCGCTGGAGAAGGCTTGTTTGGCCTTGGTATGGGCTACTAGGAAGCTGCGGCACTATCTGTTAGCTCACTATGTAATGTTGGTTTCGAGATTATATCCCATCAAACATCTCTTTGAGAAATCGGCACTTACGGGTAGGCTAGCCCGTTGGTTGTTTCTGCTTTCCAAATTCGATCTGAAATATGCGACGCACAAGTCAGTAAAGGGGAGAGCGGTAGCAGAGTTCCTAGCTAATCACCCTGTGGAAGGGGATGAAGCAGTTGAGTACCGATTTCCAAATGAGGCCATTTTGCATGTCGAAGACAAAACTTGGACGATGTACTTTGATGGAGCGTCAATCCAATACGGGTATGGGACAGGGGTGTTGCTGATAACACCTGACAATTCCTGCATCCCTCTAGCATTCAAACTCTAGTTCAAAGTTCGAACAACGAAGCAGAATATGAGGCATGCATTGCTGGTTTAGAAGCTGCCCTAGAACTAGGGGCAAAACAGTTGGACGTCATCGGGGACTCGAACCATGTTGTATCCCAAGCTAAGGGAGATTGGAAAGTCAAAGAAGAAAGGATGAGAATCTACCACCAGACCTTGGACATGCTAATTCCTCGATTTGAGAAGCTGAACTTTGCTTATCTGTTAAGAAAAAATGACAGGTTCGCAGATTCACTAGCAACTCTATCTTCCATGATAGACATCCCTTTTGGAGTCCGGATGCGTCCGATCATCATTGACTAGAAATTTGTGCCGGCCTACGAGCTGATTGCTGTCATAGAAGAGGTTCAAGATGAGAACCCCTGCTATTACGATGTTTGGAACTTCTTAGAGAAAGAGGCGTATCCACCAGGGGCAAATGCCAAAGATAAGAGGGCAATTAGAAGAATGGCTGCTCAGTTCATCGTCTGCGGGGGTAAACTGTACAAGAGAGGTCATTTGGGAATGCATAAACTATGTGTTGATGCTGAAAAATCCAAGCGCCTGATGGAGGCCATACATGGAGGAGAGTGCAGAGCGCACATGAATGGGGTGATGCTAGCCCGGAAGATCCTTATACAGGGTTACTACTGGTCCACCATGGAGGAGGATTGTATTGGCTTTGTCCGGCGATGCCACAAATGTCAGATCCATGCAAATCGCATGAACATTCCACCGTCGAAGCTGTACAACATGACTTCGCCATGGCCATTTTCAATCTGGGGGATTGATGTGATCGGGGCTGTCACTCCGAAAGGGTCCAATGGGCATGAGTTCATTCTGGTCACGATAGACTATTTCACAAAGTGGGTTGAGGCCCAGTCTTATGCAGTGTTGAAGGCATCGCATGTTGCAAAGTTCATCAGGAACAACATCATCTGCCGCTACGGGGTCCCGAACGAGATCATTTCAGATAACGGTTCCCACTTCAAGAAGGAAGTGATTGACTTGTTGGACAAGTATAAAGTGGCTTTTCATAAGTCGTCCACATATCGGCCGCAGACCAACGGAGCAGTTGAGACCGCTAACAAGAACATCAATCATATACTGCATAAGATGGTGGAGACCTAACGGGACTGGCCAGATAAGTTGCCATTGGCTCTGTGGGGCTACCGGACTTCAATTAGAACTTCTACTGGGGCGACTCCGTATTCATTGGTCTATGGGATAGAAGCCGTTCTACCTATTGAAGTTGAGGTTCCGTCTTTGCGAGTACTGGCTGAGTGTCAGATAGTTGAGGTAGATTGGCAGCAGAGCAGGTTTGAAGAACTTATGTTGTTTAACGAGAGAAGGCTGAAAGCACTGTACCATGTTCAGGGTTATCAACACAAAATTGTCAGGGCTTTCAACAAGAAGGTTAAGTCCAGGAATTTGAAAGAAGGAGATTTGGTGCTCAAAGACAACCGAGCTCCCATCCATGACCCTAGGGGCAAATTCAGACCTAATTAGACTGGTCCTTACATCATCAAGTCTATCTGGTTGGGTGGAGTTGTCATTCTGATGGACCTAGATGGCCTAGAGTTCTCCCAACCGATCAACATGGATAAGTTGAAGAAATATTTTCCCTGAGAGGCTCGCTAGGTCAAAAACCCGAAAGGGCGACCTGGGCAAAAGTTAGAGCACAGAAAATTTGAAATTATAAAAACTGAGCTCGCAAGGTTGAAAACCCACAAAGGGCGGCCTTAGCAAAAGTTAGAGCATAAAAGGTGAGGGTTAATACACGAGTGAACCTGAGCCGAACTACGTAAGGCTTGATTCTCATGTTTGGGATACGTAGGCAACTTCATCCTGAAGTCTAGTCATAAACACTTCCCCGATCAACTTCGTCCATATGATCATGTTTGGTCATCTTTGTCTATTCAGCATTCAAGAGCTCGGTTGTAACTCCTATGCAGTGCTACTCAGACTAGGGGCAACTTTCCAGTTGCTAGAATCTGGGGTAGTGCATCTCAGTGACAAATCTTCAGCGTGTCCAGTTCTGATCCATATCGAAAATGGTTTTGAAAAGTTTTAATAAAAGTTGATTTTTGGACCAAATGGAAAATTTTCAGTACCCACGACCTTTAATTTTATTGATTTCAAGACAAAGTTTTCCCGCTCTTGAATACAAATTGAAGTTGCTTTTCATTACATTCATAAAGGAAACTTAAAAGTTCTGATTAAAGCAAATAAATCCGGCGCATAGTCAGGTGTTCCTGCGTCCCTTCCCAGAGCTGGTCGAAGCCTCTGATGCCAAACAGGGCCCAACTTGTGCCTCTTTATTGAGCCAATCTATGCACTCGTCAGAGAGGGTGTAGCTGAAAGTAGGAGCAGGGGCTAGAAGCTCTCTCGTCCTCCATGTTGTGGCATACTGAGCTATCTGCGCGCCTCGGACCGAAAATGTAGCAGGGTACTCAATCCCTTCTTCTGGGCAAATCTGATCATGTCCGAATTGGCACCGAAATCGGAACAGAAAATAGAAGACACAGTGTGTCATGCCAATCAACTGAATCTCAGGCTGACGGGCCATGCTGTAACTCATTGCCGGCAGATTGAGCCAAGGGCAACGCCAAGCAATGTGGTCCGTAGACAAATAGCACATCCAGTTGTACCACCATCCCTCATCCGGGGCATTGACTAGACGTCATCGGAATAAATAGCTGTGAGCTGAATATACCGGACACGAGTCCACTACACTCAACTTGTCCATCAACCATACCTGGGGAGGGATTGAAAAATGAGAGATTAAAGAATAGAGAGGTGTATGTTGAGAGAAAAAGTGAGCAAAGGGTTTTTGAGAAAGAAAAAAAAAATGAGCCTGAGCGCTGAGTGATGTGAGCAATATATATGTGAGATGGGGTGGGAAACATTACCTGCAATAGTAGTGGACTCCCCGCAAAACCTAGCCGTCTCCCGACAATGAAAAGCATCCAATCCCATCAACGATTCGGCTAGCGTCATGGCAATGCAGCTTTTGCCCTCTTTCAAGCCCTCGGTGAACTCAATCAAATGGGTGCTAAACCCACCAGAGCCTGGGGTAAGTAAGAAATGGGACAACATACACAAGCAAAGTGCATGTCGCCGATAACCCTGCCAATCATGATCGCCGCGGTCACCCGCATAAGAAAACCGACGAACCAAGCTCGGAATGTCAAGCTCTCCATCATGAATCAATGACCAAGTGTCGTGCAAAGTAAGGCCGTACATCTGTCCTAAGGCTTGGACGTGGCCGAACCGGAGTTGAGGTAAGATTTCTTCATCATGCTCGGATTCCATCAAAGCTTGGAAATCCTTGTAAGTAGGACACATCTCTTGACCGCAAAAGCTAAAGATGTGTGTTACCTGATTCCAAAACCTTGCCGCGGCATAGAGGAACGAAAAACGCGGTGGAGTGCGACCAAACGTGAATAGTGCATTTATGCCGAAGCCCTAGAAATTCAGCTTTTTCGAGCCATCTAAGTTGGCAATCCAATTTGTGAGATTTTGGACAAGAAGATCTTTTATTTGGTGCAAATTAGTGCTGAAATGAGCAAACTATGAAGCTGGGGCTTTTGTAGAAGATAAGGTGTTGTGTAGAAGACAGGTGTCAACATTCTGGAGGTACTTGCCATTTTTTGGCCGATCGACCAAATTTAGTGCCGACCAACCATCCCTTTTGGCCGATCGGCTAAAAATGTTGGCTGATGGCCATTTCTTGTGGCCGATGGCCTCTCCCCCTGTTCTATGAGCAGCATATGTGTTGAACATGTTGGGAACTTGTGATTGTTCCACTTTCAATGCCTTTCGGTGTTGATTTTGCGAAGTTGTGCCTATTTGCTTATCGAGTTATCATACATTTGTTTATCGAGTTATAATTTGCATTCTTTAAGTCTTTGTTTTGCTTATCGAGTTGTATTTACACTTAGTTAGCTTGTCAAGGTCTTTGTTCTGTTTATTGAGTTGTTTTGCTGTTAGTTGGTTCACTACCTGATTAATTGCAATTCGATTGTTTGTTTTTCAAAACAAGTTCAAATCTCATTTACATTGTTATGTAATGTGATACGATGCGATGCGATGCATAGAATGTACAAATGTAACACTTTTTTTTTTTTTGAACAAAACAGCTATTTCATTTCATCATATGTCTTTTGCAAAAGTACATAGTTTTGAGAAAATAAAACCTGCCTGAGGCAGTACAATGTGCTCAAACTACCAGTAAAAGGAAAAGTAAAACAAAAAAAGAAAAGCAACAAAATGTCTGAACAAAGCTAAAAAGAAGAAAAGCAGCAAAAGTCTGGATCAATATCAGTCATCTCGAGTACGAGAATCCGTCCTGTCCTCTTCTTAGACAAGGGTCCAGGATCACCGCTGCCGGCTCTGTAGTCAGAGTCTGAGCTGTCTTCGGCCTCACCCTAGGACGATGCCACCTCCTCATTTGACTCATTGTCGTCTGGAATAGGGTTTCACGAACTGCTCTCAGCATGGGTGCGCATGTGTTTGCCCCGACTATGTGTAGTCATCCCGTGCTTGACTCCCCCAGCTCCTCGGGCAGGTACAGATGGTCCAGCTGGAGCACCCCTTGCGACCGGAATCTAGAATAGGGCCTGAAAAGAACAAATGGCAAATGCATCAGTTATGTTATGCAAAACAGGGTATGAATACCAAATGCAGTGTGTGAGTGTAGTGTATGAATGCCATGAACAATGATGTGAGCAATATGTGAGTTATAGTGCATCAGCGCCATGAGTGCCATTTATCGAGTGCCTTATCAACAATGTGGTACATCAGATCAGTATGGAACAGATTATGCAAAGTTTGAGACTGTGGTTGAAGAAACTTACTGGGATGCCGTAGATGGTCAACAGGTCCAGGCTCCTCTACAGCATCCCCATAACTGAGGCGTCAACTCTAGAGATTGGCCAATGTACTCAATGGAAGCCTGCAAAAGTGTTGAAGTAATTAGTATTCTGCGGGATATCAAATGAATTGAAATGACTGTACAGAATGCAAATTCTAACAGTACATATCGGGGTCGAGCTGTAAACTCCAAAAGCTCATGATCAGCCGGAGGAGGAGCAATGGGTATCCTCACCCTTCCCTCGGCATGTCATCATGGTAGGCAGTGCTGGCCACTCAGCTCCCCGTCCCCTCCGGGACCCACTCCTGCCACGGGCCTGAGTCGCCCTTGGTGCTCTTAGTCCTGCCGCTAGTGCTGCTGGTCTCTCTCTCTCGACTTGGCGAGCACCGATTAGAGGCCACATTAGGTAGGTCTGGATGAACTCAGCATAGTCGCCCTCAGCTCTAAAAAGATCAGAGTCCCAGCCGATGGTGTACTCCATCATCTCCCGCAGAGTGTACAGCTCAATAGCCCTCGTATGGGTAGGAGGTGGCCTCGAAACTATCTGCTCTGGTAGACCGAGAGTCTGGCGCAAGGAACGCTCCCTGAAATACCACACCCGACAGACTGGGCCCTCCAGTAGAACCTTGAAGCTGGCAGTCTCCCGAGCACCCTCGTACCCATCTCTCATTCTATCTGGCAACACCGCCCAGGATTGCCAGGTGATCTGCAAAGGACAGGACATACAATTTGTTATCTATTATTGAAAGTATAATGTGAAACGAAACTTAAATGAACTAAAAGGTTAGAAATACCTCTGCGGCGGTGATAGTGTTAAAGTATTAGCGGAAGAACAGAAAGGACTCCTTCGACTTCTGCTCACACCTCACATCATAGCGATGAGAGTATGGAACCATGAGGGGCGTCTCCACATCTGGCACTGGGGCAAGCCTCAGAAAGTAGGCATAGATCCACAACTGCAGAATATAGCAGAATAACAATGAGTACGCTTGTCAGATAAAGCAGAAATCAGAGAATGTGTGCAGTGTATTGTGCAGTGTGTACAGTGTACAACCAGTGTAAAGCAGATTGCGTGTATGCAGTGTGTGCAGTATACAGATAGAGTAAAGAAGAACTGTAAAACAGAAAGGGAAAATATACCTCTCAGGCTCGCTAGGAGCCTCCAAGCAACTGTCCGCTACAGCGGGAAGATGAACTCATATATCCATAAAGTGTGGCCAAGCCTGCACCACCCCAGTCATAGCGGCGGATCCGTGTCATGTCCACTAGTGCACTCAGCAGGTAAAGGGCAATGGTGTTGACCCGGTCGGCGAAGAGTGTGGTCCCCAGCAGGAACATGATGAAGCCACGAGCATACTGCTCCACCTTCTCCCGAGTCGTGGGAGCCTGAATCCTGAAGTGGTCCTCAAACCAAAAGTACCTCACAAATGCCGGATGGGAGAGAGGAGGTTGATCGCCAAGAAAGTACATCTGGGCGGCGTCCCACTCATCCATATCAGTATTGAAGGGGATCGGATCACCCCCTGCTCCAATGCCTGTGAGCATGGAGAAGTCAAAGGGAGTCATCGTAATCTCTCTGGTAGCAGAAAGGTGGAAAGAGTCGGTGGTGTCCCACCACCTCTCCACTAGTGCACCCAGAAGAGGCCTGCTCGTAGTAAGGCGCGAGAATCCCCTATAGAAAATGCCGAAGCCGGCCTGGTCAACGATGTGGCAGACCGCATCGGGCAGCTCCATGTACCAACCTTGGGCAATGGTGTTCCCATACCCCGAGAAGGCATGGGAATCTCCCTGTGTTCAAAACAAGCAGTTGTGAAGCAATGTTAGAAATACAGTTTTTGAATGCATTCAGTTGAATATGTAGTGTGTGTGCACGTGTTCAAGACTACACAAATATTAGGTGGGAGTGTGCTCACGATGAACTACAACATATGATGTGTCAGTGTGTTCGGGTCATTCAGTTGAATATGCAGTGTGTGTGCATGTGTTCAAGACCACACAGATATTGGGTATGAGTGTGCTCACGATGAACTACAACATATGATGTGTCAGTGTGTTCGGGTCATTCAGTTGAAAATGCAGTGTGTGTGCACGTGTTCAAGACTACACAGATACCGGGTGTGGGTGTGCTCACAATGAACTACAGCATATGATGTGTCAATGTGTTTGGGTTATTCAGTTGAATATGCAGTGTATGTGCATGTGTTCAGGTTTCGACAGATGTTGGGTGCGGGTGTGCTCGTGGTGAACTACGCATACGATGTATCAGTGTATCTGGGTTAAGCAATTAAAGAACAGTATCGACTATCGAAGTTATATGTTCTACATTGTAGAAAATGAAATAGAGGAGAAGTATACCTCGGCGGCGCCGTAGGACAGATGTGACTCTGGCTCAAGCAACAAGAGCTCCAGTGGTGTGCCCCGCTCGTAACTCCTAAAGTGGCAGATGCCACCGGGAGGCAACACGTGTATCGTCAGCATGTAGGTCACCGGATCGAATGGTCGGACACGAAGAGGCAACAGCTCGACCTCAGGGTCCATGTCCAGCTCCGGGGGAGTCCCACCCCGTGGAATGTCATCTGCCATCTCAAGAAGAGTGCGAAAATGGCTGAGGATGCGAAAAATGAGCAAGAATGCAAAAAGTCAACCCAAAAGTCAACCCCGAGAGGGTGAAAAACGGGAGAAAAGGTCGGAGTGTAGCAAATGACACAAAGACCGAGGTATAAATTGGGGGAAACAAACCCCAAGAGGTGGAAACCAAGAAAGGGGCACTGAAATCGAATTTCAATCGGTTCAAAGTGTGCGAAACGGGAAGGGTTTCGCGAATCAAATGGTGGAAAAGGCCCGAAAACAAGAGAAAAACGAAGATCGAAGTGAAGAAAATCACCTAGAGGGAGAGAGAAATGTTTTTTTGAGTTTGAGGAAATTAGGATATCGGGTTTGGAACCCCATATTTAAAGACCCGAGACTAAAAGACAAAACTGCCTCGAAACTGCCATTTTTGGCCGATCGGCCAAATTGTTAGCCGATCGGCTAAATATTTGGCCGATGAGCTCATTTTCTGGCCGACGGGTGGCTGATGGACTCCCCTTGTGGTCGATGCATCTCTAACACCCTTGTGTGGGTCATTTATGTTGTTTGGAACTTTCATCTCTCAAGAAAGTGTAAGAAAACACACTGTTGAAGTTTAACCGGCCTCCGAGTTGACCTCGCACCGTGTCTTCTGTGTGCGATGCTCGGTACGCGTAAGGTGTATCCTTTTTTTTCATATCCTTTTGTGTCTTGTGAGTTTCGTAGGTCACTTTAAATATATTGCATTACAATGTATTGTCATAATAAGTGCGTATTAGTTATATGTCGTGTCGTTCTTGCGTTTAGTACGCCTCATCTTGTTTTGAAATTGTATCTCAACATCGCGAATAGCGTACCTCTTACATGCTTGCATTGTCATGCATGTCATTTGCATTGTCATGCATTCCTAACATGCGTAGTCTCGCATGTCGTGTGCATTGTAATGTATTACATGCTTGCATTGTCTTGCACGTTTCATTTGCATTGTTATGCATTTTCCTACCTTGCATTGTCTTGCACGTTTCATTTTCATTGTCATGCATTTTCCTACCTTGCATTGTCTTGGACATTTCATTTGCATTGTCATGCATTTTCTCACCTTGAATTGTCTCGCATGTCTTTTGTGCATTGTTTTGCACCCCCTATAACTGGCATTGTCTTGCTCGTTATGTGCATTGTTTTGCACCCCCTATAATTTGCATTGTCTTGCTCGTTATGTGCATTGTTTTGCACCCCCTATAACTGGCATTGTCTTGCTCGTTATATGCATTGTTTTGCACCCCCTATAACTGGCATTGTCTTGCTCGTTATGTGCATTGTTTTGCATCCCCTATAATTTGCATTGTCTTGCTCGTTATATGCATTGTTTTGCACCCCCTATAACTTGCATTGTCTTCCTCGTTATGTGCATTGTTTTACACCCCCTATAACTTGCATTGTCTTGCTCATTACGTGCATTGTCTTGCACTCCCTACTAACTTGTGCATTGTCTTGCACCCCTCTCACTAACTTGTGCATTGTCTTGCACACCTATCTAACTTATGCATTGTTTTGCACCCTTATCTAACTTGCATTGTTTCGCACCCTTATCTAACTTTCATTGTTTTGCAACCTATCTAACTTGCATTATTTTGCAATCTATTTATAACATGCGTTGTTTCGCACATATCTATGACATTCGTTATTTCGCACGTTCTACATGCATTGTTATGCACATTTCACTTGCGTTGTTATGTACTTTTCACTTGCATTGCTATGCACGTTTCTAACGATATTGTACCTGTTAAGTTTCTTTCTTTTACAGGCACGATATTGTATGTACGGTTCATTTGAAGCTGGTGAGACCAGACGAGCTAGACGCTATTGTATTCTCTGTGTGAGACGTAGCGAGAATTGTATAATTCTCTTACATCCTTTTTGCATGTGATATAGTTGGATTTGTATTCGCTTGCTTAAAACTGTTACATGTTATGTTGTTGCATGTTTTGCTTCGTTATAGCTTTCTTTGCATGATTATAAGTTATGCTCGGCATCATGCACGTCACTTGCATCTTGCCTCTGCCCGCAGGCACATATCTTTGTTATCTTGTATGCTTGTCTAAGTCTTTGACCTTGTCAAAAATGGGTCGTCTCTGGGGTTTGACATTCACTCCCGTCATTTTATGACTTTCGAGTTCTGTTAAAGAGGGACAACTGTAAACACCCCATTTTAGACCGTCCTCAAGACTTGGACATCATCGTTTGAACACTCGATGATCATCCATGCTCGTGTTTGTTTTGAGTTCTCAAAGGTCTCGGCAGCACGCTTTGCCTCAAGATCTCTCAACTTGACTGTTTTGTGCTTGGTTGTGGACCAAGCACTTGTGTTTTTGCTTTTGAGGGAAGAGGGTGGCTTGTTGGCCATCCCCTAAACCCATCGGCCAAGGCATGAAGCCATCGGCCTTGTTTTATTGCCATCGGCCGAAAGTGTTGGCCGATCAACACTCTTTTCAGTCGGTCGGCCCTTATGATGGTCAGTCGGCCTTATTTTCTGGCCAAGCCCTGTTTACCTACTTTATACAGATATTTTTTGCCATCTGGCACAGCTGGCATGCACAATTCACCCCCTCCATACACGTACATGGAGGGATTTGCACCTTGTTCTTAGCTTCTCTAAGAAGCTTTAGAATTGAATTTCTATAAGAAGGGAGCTCCTTCTCCCTTCTTAGGAGTTCTGAAAATCAGAGATATAAGATATATATCTCCCTCTCTCTATATTTGACCTCTATCTCTTGTTTTGTGCTTGTTCTTGCTCTAAAGTGTAATATTGTCTTACTATTGTACACAAACACCTACTAGAACACCATCCTTGATTGCTGAGGTGCTAGGGAGTTGGTGTTAGAGTTCTTGAGGTGGTTTTGATCAGAGAAAGGTGTTGGAGCCTTGTTCTTGGAGGTGTTCTTCAAGGGTGAGCAAACTTGCTTTTAATATCCCTTTCTTGCTTAATCTTTTAGCCCTTCTTGCTTATTGTTTTAAGCTTAACTCTTAACTGATAAAAGTTCTATTTTTACTTGCTTTAGACCTTTGTTTAAGGTCACTTTTCGGTTTGGGGTTGTTTACCCCCTCTTAGCCCTTGTTTGGCCTTATTTTAGGCCACTCCTTTTGGCCCTTGTTCTTAGCTTTGCATGACCTTTCTACCACTGAAATCCAGAGGATTTTCAATGGTGAAAAGGTAATTTTGGAGTCCTAAATAGGAGAGGGTCATCCCCTCTCCTTGTTGTCTTGTATGCTAGCATAAATGGCTTATGTTGGTAGCATGTTTTCTTAGCTTGTTTTAGCTCCATTTCAGCAAGTATTTCGAGTTATTTTGTCATGCTATACCTCTGTTTCAAGTTGGTTTAATGGCCTCTTACATGCTCCATATACTTGTCACGCAATCCCCTCATTTGCCTTAATATGCATCATGTTGTAACATGTCATTCTGGCATGATTTTGGCTCAACTCCAAGAAGCTTTTACCCTTGTTTTAACATGTTAAAGCTTTGATTTGAGTTGTTTTGACCATATATACCATGCTTTGTATAGCCATAAGGCATTCTAGCTTGATAGCTTTAAGTGTCCAAGTCACTAGCATGCTTTACTTGGACCATTTCAATGATTTCGCATCATTTGTTATACTATTCCAGTCCATGTTTCATGCTTGAACACTTGCATTTATCACTCCTTTAATGTTTTAAAGAGTTGATGCTTTATGCCTCTTGAATGGATCATTGTGTATGCTTCCATGCTTAGGTCATTTGGATGCCATCTAAGTGGGTTTTTGGTCTCATTTTACCATGCCATAACTCTATTTTTATTGGTTTATGTCATGCCATGTTTGGTTTTGATAGGTGTAGTGTAACACCCCTTTTGTAGCCTTGCATGCCTCATGCTTTTTGCATTCCTCATGCTTTTTGCATTGTGTTCTAGCTTGTGTTGGCTAGTTTCGAGCATATTTTTGGTCTTGTTTGGACCTCCATTGGGACTGTTTAGGTCCCCTTGGCCCTTTGGGGCTTGTCTTGCATGGCCTTGGTTTGAACTCCTTGGTTGGCCTTAAGCCTTGAGCCTTCTTGCATGCCTTGCTTGGCTAGTTTATGTGATTTGACATCATTCCTAGCATCATTTTAGAGCTTGTAGTATTGTCATACTTGCATGTTGTGTCCCCTTTTAAGTGTTCTTGAAAGTTGCCCTCCTATGCCTAGGTATTGGACCATTTACATATCCATGCTTTGACTTACATTTCATGTCTCCAATTCATCATTTTGGCCACTGATTTGGGCATGTTTGAGAGTAGCCCATTTTGGTTTAAGTCCATCTTACCATGTTGTTGCATGCTTGTTTCATTTTGTAGGTTGTTGCATGCTATGCATATTTGCATATTTAGGTTGTATGCCTATTGCATATTGTATGCTTGCACGCTCATGTTGCATTACATTTGTATCATGCTTGAGTTGTTTGCATGCTTGTTTTCATGCTTGCTTGAATGCTTAAGTTGCATTGCATTATGTGTGCATTCATTTGCCTCTTGATCAAGTATGATAGAGGTTGGGGCCCCTTATGTGTTTTGTGCATTTCATTTGATATTGAATTGCAAACTTGGCTTCTTTGGCCATCATGCATTGGAATGTGTGATTGATGGCCCGAGGGTCGAGAACTACACTCCTTTGAGTCTTAAACATGATAAGGGGTGTGGTTGTAAACATTGTCTTGCAAATGTATTGCCATGCTTTGTTTGTCCTCTGCTGTAGCAACAGGAGCAGTCTGCAAGAAGAAATGGTCGACCGACCATATTCAGTGCTGATCGGCTAACTATTCCTGGCCGAGAGCCTTGTTTTTGGCCGATGACCAGTTTCCCGTAGCCGATGGCCTTGTCTTTTGATGGCCTCTCTGCATGCCCACAAGGTGGTTCAATAGTGTCATAGAAGTTGGCACAATTTTCAGAGGTACAAAGCAGTGCAAATAGAGGCAACACAAGGCATGGCGATGGATTTCTGAGCGAAGCCGACCGAGCATGCATTTGTCCCTCTTCCCGAGGCTATTTTACTGTTTTCATAGCTTAATTGATTTGTTTAATTAGTTAAGGGTTGTGTACTATTTATTAGCTTGTTAGTTAGTTAATTAGATGATTTGTATTATTCTTTCAAATCCTCTGTCAAGAGGGCCAAGTTTTGTAATAAGCGTGCGTATGTGTGATGCATGTCTTCCAACCCCACTTCTTTCTCCCTTTCACTTAACTGCTTACAATGGTTAGTTCTAGGTCATTTTCAATTAGCATCCTTATGCTATGCATGTTTGCATCATTCATTCGTATTGCATGCACTGGGCTCGACGCATCATACTAACCGCATCGTATTTCAATTCCAACTTGAATACATGTATCGAATTGTTGCATCTTATATGCCATCTTAGAATAGCCGAGCCTATTTCTAGTTGCATTTCATATGTGTTGCATTAGCCATCTTAACATGAATTAGGATCATGCATTGATTACTAACTAGTTCTTTGTTTTGGCTCGGAGTACTAGGTAAGCTTTTATGCTTTAGCATCTTCCATGTATGCAAATGTTAATATGACAGCATGCTTGCCATAAGGCTAATTGCTTATATGATATAACTACCTTAATGCCTGTGGGTGAAGGTTGGATTGTTTGAATTGGAACAATTCATTGAATCCTCGATTTAGCCTACTTGCGAATAGCAAACTTCAAACCGTTTTTCAAACAACAAATATGCAATGCTTTGTTCCAAATTAGGCAATCTAGTCTATACTTGTGTGTTGCGCGCATCACATAGTAACTCTAGCTAATAATCAAAATAAGAACACATGTGTTTTCAAAAACAAGATATCATGCTTAGTAAAGGCCGATCTTTGATCGGACGAGCGGGGGTGCCCATAGATGACCTTTCCCAATCGTACCTATGTTCCCGAGTCGAGGCAATTTCGGTGATGACGGACACGTGGCCTTAGGCACGAGTCAGGGTTTTCTAAATTCTCTTAGAACAAAATATTTAGGTGGCGACTCTGTATCTAGCAAAGCAGTCCATGTTTCGCACTTCTTTACAAAAAACCAGTTTTCCAAAACGATTTGCTAGATTTGGACTCTTTGGTGATTTATCAATCTCACATTGCACATTGTGAGATCAGATTAAGAACTGTGACATTTGAGTCCGAACTGTAGCATGAGGCCCTAGGGCGCGTCTACAGTTTCTGGCGACTCTGCTAGGGAGTTGGAGAACTTGACTCGAACTCATGATATCTTGTTTTGTCCACCCTTATGTGTTTCTTTGCATTGCATGTGCATTGGTGCGCCTAGGACGCCGTGTTTTCTGTATGCTATTCCTGAACGGTTTGCCGGAGGCTTGCTTTGAAAAGCGTGCCATAAGGCTAACTGGTTGCAGGCTCTGCCACGACGGGAACACAAACCTCGATTTTTACCAGGGCACCCTTTTTGACCATTTGACCTAGTGCATATTCGGAATCTATAGTGACTATTCCAAACTAGGACAGGTTGCTTACCCGATTATAGGTTGTTTGAAACTGATGTGTGCGTAGGGAAATCCTAGCTCCTGACAAACTAGAACAGGGAAACCCTACCCCAACATAAGGGTGTTTTTGGCTCTCATTTGCTTGTTATGTGCTTTTAGAGTGTGCCTCTACAGGAAATGTGCGTATCAGTTTGCAAGTCTGGGTATCAGGCCCGTGGGCATCAGTATCGGTATTTTGAGAATCAATTATATCTGCGGGTATCAGATTCAGATTTGGGGCAGTGATTTTTGGGAACCGTGATCAGTGGTTGAGAATAGTTCATTCAGCTTGTGTTTGTCAACTATGTGTTGTCTTTATTTAAGCTGTTATGTTGTCCATTTTTCTGGTCATTTTATTTCCTCATTATGCTTTATTTATCTTTTTGCAAGGTAGTTTAGCACCATTACATCCGACCAGGTAGATATCCCTTGAGCACTCTGGGTTAGAGGCCATAGACTTAATCGATCTGAGGATCTGATAGACGGACAAGCAGTGTTCCTTTCTTTACCCCCAGTTACTAAACAGAGGTCAAAAAGGCACAGTGTATCGGTACAGCGGTCGCCAGATCAGTGGTCTACCCCATTAGTAAACAGTCAGGCTGAGGTCTCAGTTTCTATTGTAAGGACAGGTATACCGGGTATTGGTATTCAGCTAGAACAACACAATATGGCAAGTACGGAGGAAATGATGCGTCAACTCCAGGAGAGTATGAAAACCATGCAACAGGATGTTGCCCATCAAACAGAATTTGCCAAACAACAGGCCGAGGTCATGGCCCAACAGGCAGAGTTAATCACTAGGTTACAGCAGCAAACTAGAGCATCTGCTTCATACCAGGTTCCTCCCCCACCAAGAGTTTCCATACTCGGGGAGACAGTTAACGTCCAAGATGATACGGACATTCCAATAGGGCCGGCTCCGCCCCCGATCGTAAACGAGCTATCCAAAGCGCAGACCAACCTACCGGATTCTCCCTTTGAGTTCTAGGTGGACCCCAGAGCATTAAAAGTGAGCAAGCTTGAAAAGCAGTTCAAGAAGTCTCAGGGTGTGAACTCCATTCCGGATATTGAGGACGGGTATACCGACTTAGCTGTGATGCTGCCGGACCGGTTTAAAATGCTGCACGTAGATCGTTTTGATGGGTATAGGGATCCAATGGTGCATTTGTGGCTCTTCTCAGACATACTAAGGTCGATGGGCCTCTTTAAATTGCAGAAGCCTTCTCTGTTCGGCCGGACCCTGTCGGGTGTAGCGGCTATTTGGTATGCAAAACTAGAGGATTCCGTCAAGAGAAGTTGGGAGGAGATGGCCGAGGCCCTCATAGCTCAATACTCCTACAATACATAGATTGAGATCACAACTCATGATCTCGAGACAACTAGGCAGTTGCCGAAGGATAGCTTCTTCGATTTCGTGACCCGGTGGAGGGCCAAGGCCTCCATGATGACCATCAAGCCTGTTGACAAGGATCAGATACGGATGGTTGTGCGCAACCTCCAGGCCAAGCTTATGCAGAAGATGATCGTCCTCTCCCTTCCCACCTTTGCAGATCTACACGAGATTGGGGTGCAAATCGAGGATGCTATGTAACAGGGTCTGATTGACCAAGACAAAGAGCAGCCCAAAAGGGCATTCAACCGCCGTACAAATGCAGGCACAAGCAGTGCTGCAGCTGGCAGATCTTCAGATATGGGAATGGTCACCACCACCACCCCGAGAACTCTTGCAACTACGCCATTCACCGATGCGTCCGAATGTAGCTCACTAACAACCAAGTATTCACCGTGAGGCCAAAGAACCTTCACTCCACTATACATGCCCCTATCCAAAGCTCTAGGGGTTCTGATCAGGAAAGGGCACTTGAAGCCCTTGGAGCCGCAACCATTACCAGACAAACTTCCTTCTTCCCACAACCCAACCAAGTATTGCGCTTTTCACCAACAGCATGGTCATGACACCGACCAGAGCTTTCGATTGCGTCATGAGATTCAGGATCTCATTGATAACAGGATGATCGTGCCTCCAGAGAAACTGAATGTCACAACCAACCCTCTCCCACCACACAACCAAGCTCCACCTCCCAAACGCATCAATCTAATCCAAACTGGGGTTGTGTCATACGAGCCTAGTATATATATCACCCCTTGTCACCTACCCAAGCCGGAAGTGTTCATTCCCGACAGTGTTGATTTGTGCATGTTAGACATCTCCCAAACCCAACCTGAAACAGTGGCGGTGGCTATCGAAGATAGAGTTGAGTCAACTTTGGGAACAGATGAGAATGATCAATCAGAGCCTGAGGGGTCTGAGAGCTTTATATACAACTCGAGTGGTTATATTACATCAGCAGGCCAGGCTATGCCAAATGTAGAATTGCGAATGGGGGCAGAGATTTGTGTAGTACGAGAGGATGGACCTAATCAGGGGCTAGATAACCTAGCGGATCTAGAAGAAGACATTGCAAATCTGCAGTTCTTTGAAGAGCAGGATTCAGGAGACATGGCAGTCAATTGGTTTGATGAGTCAGCAGAGTCTACTGGGTGGCTTGACGACCAGCCGGATGTTGTTGAACAATTTTAGCTACAACAGGGTCCGTCAGGGATGAGGACATCAACTGTGGCTGGAAGGGCCGAAGAGCAGAGTACATCGCCGGAGAGCATCGGTGTAAAGAATTTTGCTCAGAATACGGGCAGTTTGGGAACGGAAAAGACTGAACAGCAGGCTGCACTGAAGCAATTTGAGCAGGAAAGGATCAAAGATTCTGAGAGGGTCAGAAAATCCAAAGCCCCCGAGGGAACAGAACATGTTGTGTGCACAAGAACGGAGCGTACTGCGGACGCAAGAACAGGAGGTGCTTTAGGCACAGGAATAGTCGCAACGGAGCCAGACAGGTGTCTGTCAGCTGCCGATGGCATGTGGTGGGAAGATGATGACCTATTTCTTGCCCACACAAATGAAGACTGGGGGAATAACCAGCCAGATGATACCTGGTATGTGGGAGAAGTTGACCACATGACTAGGAGTGGGCGGTATTTCAAGCCCCCACACTTAGATCAACCAGAGGTGTCCGAGAAGGATAAGGAAGCGGCGAAGCAAAAAGATAAGTTACTCGAAGAAGTGGCTGTGCTAAAACAGTTGAAATAGATACAAGCAGATATCTCCATCTGGGGACTGCTTATGGCTTCAAGAGTACATAGACAGGCTGCCCTTTTTGCCATGGACAAGGCCAAACTTTCAATTGACACCACGCCTGAGTAGGTGGTAGGACTGGTCTTTTCGGGAGGAGCTTCACTGACGTTGACCTTTTCTGACAAGGAATTGCCGCCTAAGGGCGCAAATCACAACAAACCATTCTACATATCTGTGGAGTGTAGAGACAAATGGATACTAGTAGTTCTTGTCGACAAAGGATCTGCCATCAACATGTGCCCGTTGAGGACAAAGCATATGCAATCGTGTTGAAGCCTGCGGACTTTGTGCCAACTGCCCAGGTAATAAGGGCCTATGACAATACAAGCAGAGAAGCGATGGAGACTGTGCAGATTCAACCCCAGGTTGGTCCAGAACAACACGAGATTGACTTTCATGTTTTGGACATTCCCGCAACCTTTAATCTACTCTTTTGGCGACCGTGGCTGCACCAGGTGAAGGCAGTCTCATCCACCCTGCATCAAATGTTGAAATACCCCCACGGGAAAGGGGTGGCTATAGTTTTTAGGAATTCGTCAATTCATCCACCGCCAGAGGTGTCTACACCGGTTTAGGAAATCGAGCATGGCGCGGAGGATGTGTTCCTATCAAGATTTACCCTAGCCGAGGCCCGTATTGTTCAGAACATTTTAGCTATTGATGAGGGGTTGTATGTCAGCGCACAGTCAGTGTACCTCATGAATAAGCTCCAGCACATCCTTGGGATTGGACTAGGAAAAAGTGGCCGGAAAGGCATTGCAACATCGGCCGAAGTGTCGCACAACTCGCATACCTTTGGTTTAGGCTATCTGCTTACCAAAGAGGATTGGGTACGGAAAGGCAAAGAAATGGCTGGGAGAGCCAGAGCTAAGCAGGCAGGGAAGCATTTTGAGTTGATGCATCGGCTGATCCAGGGCATCCTGAACGGACGCTTCGTCTGGGAATGGAAGGACTTCCCATTCTACGGCTTCACTGAGCCATGGCTGAATGCAGAGAGAAGGTGCCTGCCGGGATTTGAGATCTTTTTTGACTTGCAGTTATCCGAGGATGATGTCGCCGAAGAGCAAACAAACCCATCAGCCGAGGTTGAGTAGTGTAAGGAAATGGATTCCGGGAGCACCGAGTTTGGAATAGGGATAGCACTGGCCTGTCTACTATCAGATCCTCCGATCATATATGAGTGCTTAGGGGATGATCTCTCAGTGTCTATGATTGGGAATGAAACGGCTGCGAGCCCACCTTCAAGCATTTTGGACGCATCCATTGCACCCTCCCTCGTCTGGCAGTACGAGGAGGAATTCTTATCGAGGAGCACCGGGTCAGGTAGTGAGCCGAAATCTGATTCCACCGAATCTGTTGAGTCGGAATCAGGTTCCAGCTCGTCTAAGTCTGAGTCCGGTATTCCTGGGTGTGACAACCTGGATGCCACAGTCCTGTCTAGGTCGTCTTTTTCTTTCTCTTTTGAGTCTATTGTAACAGAAGAATCAGATGGACTAGATGAAGTGATTAATGAGAATTGTGTAGCTGTGGCCTTCGATTACTTTTCTGTACCCTTGATTTATTGCATCAATTCAGACTTCAAAACTTCGAAGAAAACGATGAGGAAGAAATTCCTCCAGTTTTGAATATTGCTAGAACAAGAGCAGGAGAGGTTTGTAAAACTGCTGGTTGATGAAATCACCCAAATTAATGTTGGTACTAAGAAGGACCCGCGGCTGGTCCAGATCGGGTCCACATTATCTTCGGAGGAACGCGAGCGCTTAGTCGCTTTATTAAAAGATTTAAAAGATGTTTTCGCGTGGTCCTACAAAGAAATGCCTGGAATTGATCCTAAGATTGTACAGCACCGGATCCCTCTTGACCCAGAGGCCCGACCTATCAAACAGAAACTCAGAAGAATCCGCCCTGATTGGGCTATCAAGATCAAAGAAGAGGTCACCAAGGAAATTGACGCAGGGTTCATGCTGGTATTCGAATACCCAACATGGTTGGCCAACATAGTGCCGGTGCCGAAAAAGGACAGTAGAATTCGGGTATGTGTGGATTTCAGAGATTTGAACACAGCCAGTCCGAAGGACGACTTTTCTTTGCTGCATATCGATGAGTTAGTGGATTTCATAGCGGGGCATGCATTGCTCTCATTTATGGATGGCTTTTCAGGCTACAACCAGATCGTAATGGCACCCGAAGACCGGGAGAAGACTGCTTTTACCACCCCGTGGAGGACCTATTGTTATAGGGTGATGCCATTTGGGCTGAAGAATGCTGGAGCTACATATCAACGGGCTGCAACCACGATATTGCACGACATGATCCACAAAGAGGTTGAGGTGTACGTGGACGGCATGATTGTCAAGTCCAAGGAAAGAGAGGGCCACTACACTGCCTTACAAAAGTTCTTCCAAAGGATCAGAGAGTTCCGGTTGCGGCTAAATCCTCAGAAGTGTACGTTTAGTATTACAGCAGGAAAAATGTTGGGGTTCTTGATTACACAGAGAGGTATCGAAGTCGACCCTTCCAAAATCAAGGCCATCTTAGAAATGCCACCACCAATGAATGAAAAGGAGGTGCAAGGCTTTCTGGGTAAAGTGCAATTCATAAAACGATTTATTGCTAAATTATCCCTGACTTGTGAACCACTCTTTGGTCTCTTGAAGAAAGGAACGAAGTTTTAATGGGACGGCCGATGCCAAGCTGCTTTTGAACAAATTAAGCAATATTTGTAGAACCCACCCGTGTTGTCACCGCCTGAGCCGGGGAAACCATTGATCTTGTACCTTTCAGTGACTGACACTACAATGGGCTGCATGCTTGCACAAGAGTCTGAGGACAGAGTGGAAAGAGCTATCTACTACCTGAGCAAGAAGATGCTAGAATACAAGACCTGCTACACTCCGCTGGAGAAGGCTTGTCTGGCCTTGGTATGGGCTACCACAAAGCTGCGACACTACCTGTTAGCTCACTCTGTAATGTTGGTTTCGAGATTAGATCCCATCAAATATCTCTTCAAGAAACTGGCACTTACGGGTAGGCTAGCCTGTTGGTTGCTTCTGCTTTCCGAATTCGATCTGAAATATGTGATGCCCAAGTCAATAAAGGGGAGAGTGGTAGCAGAGTTCCTAGCCGATCACCCTGTTGAAGGGGATGAAGCAGTTGAGTACCTATTCCCAGACGAGGCCATTTTGCATGTCGAAGATAAAACTTGGACGATGTATTTTGACAGAGCGTTAAACCAATACGGGTATGAGATAGGGGTGTTGCTGATAGCACCCAACAATTCCCACATCCCTCTAGCATTCAAACTCTGGTTCAAAGTCCTGAACAACGAAGCAGAATATGAGGCATGCATTGCTGGTTTAGAAGCTGCCCTAGAACTAGGGGCAAAACAGTTGGACATCATCGGGGACTCGAACCTTGTTATATCCCAAGCTAAGGGAGATTGGAAAGTCAAAGAAGAAAAGATGAGAATCTACCACCGAACCTTGGACATGCTAATTCCTCAGTTTGAGAAGTTGAACTTCGCTCATATGTTAAGAGAAAACAGCAGGTTCGCAGATTCACTAGCAACTCTATCTTCTATGATAGACATCTTTTTTGGAGTCCGGATGCGTCCGATCATCATTAACTAGAAATTTGTGCCGGCCTATGAGCTGATTTTTGTCATAGAAGAGGTTCAAGATGAGCACCCCTGGTATTACGATGTTTGGAACTTCTTGGAGAAAGAGGAATATCCACCAAGGGCAAATGCCAAAGATAAGAGGGCAATTAGAAGAATGGCTGCTCAGTTCATCGTCTGTGGGGGTAAACTGTACAAGAGAGGTCATCTGGAAATACATAAACTGTGTGTTGATGCTGAAGAATCCAAGCGCCTGATGGAGGCCATCCATAGAGGAGAGTGCGGAGCGCACATGAATGGGGTGATGCTAGCCCGGAAGATCCTTAGACAGGGTTACTACCGGTCCACCATAGAGGAGGATTGTATTGGCGTTGTCCGGCGATGCCACAAATGTTAGATCCATGCGAATCGCATGAACATTCCGCCGTCGAAGCTGTACAACATGACTTCGCCATGGCCGTTTTCAGTCTGGGGGATTGATGTGATCGGGGATGTTGCTCCGAAAGGGTCCAATGGGCATGAGTTCATTCTTGTCGCGATAGACTATTTCACAAAGTGGGTTGAGGCCTAGTCTTATGTAGTGTTGAAGGCATCGCATGTTGCAAAGTTCATCAGAAACAACATCATCTGCCGCTACAAGATTCCGAACGAGATCATTTCAGCTAATGGTTCCCACTTCAAGAAAGAAGTGATTGACTTGTTAGACAAGTATAACGTGGCTTTTCATAAGTCATCCACATATCAGCTGCAAACCAACGGAGCAGTTGAGGCCGCCAACAAGAACATCAAACATATACTGCAGAAGATGGTGTAGACCTACCGAGACTAGCCAGATAAGTTGCCTTTTGCTCTGTGGGGCTACCGGACTTCAATTAGAACTTCTACTGGGGCGACTCCGTATTCATTGGTCTATGAGATGGAAGCCGTTCTAACTATTGAAGTTGAGGTTCCGTCTTTGCGAGTACTAGCTGAGTGTCAGATAGCTGAGGTAGATTGGCAGCATGGCAGGTTCAAAGAACTTATGCTGTTTGATGAGAGAAGGCTGAAAGCACTGTACCATGTTCAGGGTTATCAACGCAGAATTGCCAAGGTTTTCAACAAGAAGGTTAAGTCCAGGAATTTAAAAGAAGGAGATTTGGTGCTCAAAGACAACCGAGCTCCCATCCACGACCCTAGGGGCAAGTTCAAACCTAATTGGACTGGTCCTTACATCATCAAGTCTATCTGGTCGCGTGGAGCTATCGTTCTGATGGACCTAGATGGCCTAGAGTTCTCCCAACCGATCAACATGGATAAGTTGAATAAATATTTTCCCTGAGAAGCTCGCTAGACTGAAAACCCGGAAGGGTGACCTAGGAAAAAGTTAGAGCATAGAAAATTTGAAATTATAAAAACTGAGCTCGCAAGGTTGAAAACCCGCAAAGGGCGGCCTTGGCAAAAGTTAGAGCTTAAAAGGTGAGGGTTAATACACGAGTGAACCTGAGCCAAACTACGTAAGGTTTGATTCCTATGTTTGAGATGCGTAGGCAACTTCATCCTGAAGTCCAACCATAAACACTTCCCCAATCAACTTTGTTCATGTCATCATGTTTGGTCATCTTTGTCTATTCAGCATTCAAGAGCTCAGTTGTAATCTCTGGTGCAGTCCTACTCAGCCTAGGGGCAACTTTCCAATTGCTGGAATCCGGGGTTGTGTATCTCAATGACAAATCTCACGCGTGTCCAGTTCTGATCCATATCGAAAATGGTTTTGAAAAGTTTTAATAAAAGTTGATTTTGCCCAAATCAATCTTTTTACAACTTAGACTATCTTTGGACCAAACGAAAAATTTTCAGTACCCACAACCTTCAATTTTATTGATTTCAATACAGAGTTCTCCTGCTCTTGAATACAAATTGAAGTTGATTTTCATTACACTCATAAAGAAAACTTGAAAGTTCTGATTAAAGCAAATAAATCCGGGGCATAGTCAGGTGTTCCTGTGTTCCTTCCCAAAGCTGGTCGAAGCATCTAATGCCAAACAGGGCGCAACTTGTGCCTCTTCATTGAGCCAATCTATGCACTCGTCAGAGAGGGTGTAGCTGAAAGTAGGAGTGGGGGCTAGAAGCTCTCTCGTCCTCCATGTTGTGGCATACCGAGCTATCTGCGCGCCTCGGACCGAAAATGTAGCAGGGTAATCAATCCCTTTTTCTGGGCAAATTTGATCATGTCCGAATTGGCACCAAAACTAGAACAGAAAATAGAAGACACAGTGTGTCATGCCAATCAACTGAATCCCGGGCTGACGGGTCATGCTGTAACTCATTGCCGGCAGATTGAGCCAAGGGCAACGCCAAGCAATGTGGTTTGCGGACAAACTGCACATCCAGTTGTACCACCATCCCTCATTCGAGGCATCGACTAGACGTCATCGGAATAAATAGCTGCGAGCTGAATATGCCAGACACGAGTCCATTACTCTCAACTTGTCCATCAACCATACCTGGGGAGGAATTAAAAAATGAGAGATTAAAGAATAGAGAGGTGTATATTGAGAGAAAAAAATGAGCAAAGGGTTTTTGAGAAGAAAAAAAAAAAACGAGCCTGAGGGCCGAGTGATGTGAGCAATATATATATGAGATGCGGTGGGAAACATTACCTGCAATAGTAGTGGACTCCCCGCAAACCCAGCAGTCTCCCAGCAATGAAAAGCATCCAATCCCATCAACGTTTCGGCTAGAATCATGGCGATGCAGCTTTTGCCCTCTTTCAAGCCCTCGGCGACCTCAATCAAACGGGTGCTAAACCCACCAAAGCCTGGGGTAAGTAAGAAATAGGACAACATACACAAGCAAAGTGCATGTCGCTGATAACCCTGCCAATCATGATCGTCGCGGTTACTCGCATCAAAAAACCGACGAACCAAGCTCGAAATGTCCAGCTCTCCGTCATGAATCAATAACCGAGTGTCGTGCAAAATAAGGCCGCACATCCGTCCTAAGGCTTAGACATGGCCAAACCAGAGTTGAGGCAAGATTTCTTCATCACGCTCGGATTCCATCAAAGCTTGGAAATCCTTGTAAGTAGGACACATCTCTTAACCGCAAAAGCTAAGAACGTGTGTTACCAGATTCCAAAACCTTGCCGCGGCATAGAGGAACGGAAAACGCAATGGAGTGCGACCCAACGTGAATAGTGCATTTATGCTGAAGCCCTGGAAATTCAGCTTTTTCGAGCCATCTAAGTTGGCAATCCCATTTGTGAGATTTTGGACAAGAAGATCTTCCATTTGGTGCAAATCAGTGCTGAAATGAGCAAACTACAAAGTTGGGGCTTTTGTAGAAAATAAGGTGTTGAATGGAAGACAGGTGTCAACATTCTGGAGGTACTTGCCATTTTTTGGCCGATCGACCAAATTTAGTGCCGAACGACCATCCCTTTTGGCCGATCGGCTAAAAATGTTGGTCGATGGCCATTTCTTGTGGCCGATGGCCTCTCCCCTTGTTCTATGAGTAGTATATGTGTTGAACATGTTGGGAACTTGTGGTTTATTCCATTTCCAATGCCTTCCGGTGTTGATTTTGCGAAGTCGCGCCTATTTGCTTATCGAGTTGTCATACATTTGTTTATCGAGTTGTAATTTGCATTCTTTAAGTCTTTGTTTTGCTTGTCGAGTTGTATTTACACTTGGTTAGCTTGTCAAGGTCTTTGTTTTGTTTATCGAGTTGTTTTGCTGTTAGTTGGTTCACTGCCTGATTAATTGCAATTCGATTGTTTGGTTTTCAAAACAAGTTCAAATCTCATTTGCATTGTTATGTAATGTGATACGATGCGATGCGATGCATAGAATGTACAAATGTAACATTTTTTTTTAACATAACAGCTGTTTCATTTCATCATATGTCTTTTGCAAAAGTACATAGTTTTGAGAAAATAAAACTTACCTGAGGCAGTACAATGTGCTCAAACTACTAGTAAAAGGAAAAGTATAACAAAAAAGGAAAAGCAACAAAATGTCTGAACAAAGCCAAAAAGAAGAAAAACAGCAAAAGTCTGGATCAATATCAGTCATCTCGAGTGCAGGAATCCGTCCTGGTCCTCTTCTTGGACGAGGGTCCAGGATCACCACCGCTAGCTCCGTAGTCAGAGTCTGAGCTGTCTCTAGCCTCATCCTGGGATGACGTCGCCTCTTCATCTGACTCATCGTCATCTGGAGTAGGCTCTCGTGAACTGTTCTCAGAATGGGTGTGCCTGTGTCTGCCTCAGCTATGTATAGTTATCCTGTACCTGACTCCCCCAGCTCCTCGGGCAAGTACAGATGGTCCAGCTGGAGCACCCCCTGCGGCCGAAATTTGGAATGGGGCCTGAAAAGAACAAATGGCAAATGGCATCAATTATGCTATGCAAAACAGGGTATGAATACCAAATGCAGCGCGCGAGTGCAGTGTATGAATGCTGTGACCAATATGTGAATACAGTGTGTGAATGCCATGAGTGCAGTGTATGAATGCCATGAACAATGCTATGAGCAATATGTGAGTTACAGTGTATCAGTGCCGTGAGTGCCATGCATCGAGTGCCTTATCGACAATGCGGTACATCAGATCAATATGGAACAGATTATGCAAAGTTTGAGACTGCGGTTGAAGGAACTTACCGGGATGCCGTAGATGGTCAACAGGTCTAGGTTCCTCTGCAGCATCCCCATGACTGAGGCCGTTAACTCCAGAGACTGGCCAGTGTACTCGATGGAAGTCTGCAAAAGTGTTGAAGTAATTAGTATTCTGCGGGATATCAAATGAATTAAAATGACTGTACAAAATGCAAAGTCTAACAGTACATACCGGGGTCGAGCCGTAAACTCCAACAAGCTCATGATCAGCCGAAGGAGGAGCGATGGGTATCTAATAAGCCTCCCCACCCTGCCCTCGGTATGTCATCATGGTAGGCAGTGCTGGCACCACTGGTCTCTCTCTCTTGACTCAGCGAGCACCGGTCAGAGGCCACATCAGGTAGGTCTGGATGAACTCGGCATAGTCCCTCTCAGCTCTGAAAAGATCAGAGTCCCAGCCGATGGTGAACTCCATCATCTCCCGCAGAGTGTAACACTCAGTAGCCCTCGTATGGGTAGGAGGTAGCCTCGAAACTATCTACTCTGGTAGACCGAGAGTCTGGCGCAGGAAACGCTTCCCGAAATACCACGCCTAGCAGATTGGGCCCTCCAGCAGAACCCTGAAGTAGGCAGTCTCCCGAGCACCCTCGTACCTATCTCTCACTCTATTCAGCAACACCGCCCAAGGCTGCCAGGTGATCTACAAAGGACAGGACATACAATTTGTTATCTATTATTGAAAGTATAATGTGAAGCGAAGCTTAAATGAACTAAAAGGTTTGAAATACCTCTGCAGCGGTGATAGTGTCGAAGTATCGGCGACAGAACATGAAGGACTCCCTCGACCTCCTCTCACACCTCACATCATAGTGATGAGAGTATGGAACCATGGGGGGCGTCTCCACATTTGGCACTGGGGCAAGCCTCGAAAAGTAGGAATAGACCCACAACTGTAGAATGTAGCAGAATAATAGTGAGTACGCTTGTCAGATAAAACAGAATGCAGATAAAGCAGAAATCAGAGAATGTGTGCAGTGTATTATACAGTGTGTACAGTGTACAGCCAGTGTAAAGCAGATTACGTGTATGCAGTGTGTGTGGTATACAGATAGAGTAAAGAAGAACTGTAAAACAGAAAGGGAAAATATACCCCCCAGGCACGCCAGTAGCCTCCAAGCAACTGTCCGCTGCAGCGGGAAGATGAACTCATATATCCATAAAGTGTGGCCAAGCCTGAGCCACCCCCAGTCATAGCGGCGGATCCGTGTCACATCCACTAGTGCACTCAGCGGGTAGAGGGCAACAGTGTTCGCCCGATCGATAAAGAGCGTGGTCCCCAGCAGGAACATGATAAAGCCGCGAGCATAGTGCTCCACCTCCTCCCGAGTCGTGGGAGCCTGAATCCTGAAGTGGTCCTCAAACCAAGAGTACCTCACAAATCCTGGATGGAAGAGAGGAGGTCAATCGCCAAGCAAGTACATCTGGGCGGCGTCCCACTCGTCCATATCAGTATCGAAAGGGATCGGATCGCCCCCTACTCCAATGCCTGTGAGCATGGAGAAGTCAAAGGGAGTCATCGTCATCTCCCTGGTAGCAGAAAGGTAGAAGGAGTCGGTGGTGTCCCACCACCTCTCCACTAGTGCGCCCAGAAGGGGCTTACTCGTAGTAAGGCGCGAGAGTCCCCTGCAGAAAATGTCGAAGCCGGCCTGGTCAACAATGCGGCGGACCGCATCGGGCAACTCCATGTACCAACCTCGGGCAATGGTGTTTCCATACCCCCGGAAGGCATGGGAATCTCCCTGTGTTCAAAACAAGAAGTTACGAAGCAATGTTAGAAATACAGTTTTTGAATGCATTCAGTTGAATATGCAGTGTGTGTGCATGTGTTCAAGACTACACAGATATTGGGTGCAAGACTACAGCATATGATGTGTCAGTGTGTTCGGGTCATTCAGCTAAAAATGCAGTGTGTGTGCATGTGTTCAAGACTACACAGATATCGGGTGTGGGTGTGGGTGTGCTCACGATGAACTACTGCATATGATGTGTCAATGTGTTTGGGTTATTCAGTTGAATATGCAGTGTGTGTGCATGTGTTCAGGTTTAAACAGATGTTGGGTGCAGGTGTGCTCGCGGTGAACTACACATACGATGTATTAGTGTATCTAGCAGTTAAAGAACAGTATCAACTATCAAAGTTATATGTTCTACATTGCAGAAAATAAAACAGAGAAGAAGTATACCTTGACGGCGTCGTAGGACAGATCTGACTCTGGCTCGTGCAACAAGAGCTCCAGTGGCGCGCCCTGCGCGTAACTACCAAAGTAGCGGATGCCATCGGGAGGCAACACATATATCGCCGGCCTGTAGGTCGCCGGATCGAATGGTCGGACACGAAAAGGCAACAGCTCGACCTCAGGGTCCATGTCCAACTCTAGGGGAGTCCCACCTCGTGGAATGTCGTCTGCCATCTCAAGAAGAGTGCGAAAATGGCCGAGGATGCGAAAAATGAGCAAGAATGCGAAAAGTCAACCCAACAGTCAACCTCGAGAGGGTGAAAAATAGAAAAAACATTTGGAGTGTGGAAAAAGGCACGAAGACCGAGGTGTAACTTGAGGGAAACAAACCCCAAGAGGTGCAAACCAAGAAAGGGACACTGAAATCGAATTTCGATCGGTTGAAAGTGTGCGAAACGGCAAGGGTTTCGCGAATCGAACGGCGGAAAAGGCCCAAAAACAAGAGAAAAACGAAGATCGAAGCGAAGAAAATCACCTAGAAGGAGAGAGAAATGTTTTTCGAGTTTGAGGAAGTGACGATATGGGGTTTGGAACCCCATATTTAAAGACCTGAGGCTAAAAGACAAAACTGCCCCGAAACTGCCATTTTTGGTCGATCGGCCAAATTGTTAGCTGATCGGCTAAATATTTGGCCGATGAGCTCATTTTGTGGCCGATGGGTGGCCGATGGACTCTCTTTGTGGTCGGTGCTTCTCCAACACCCTTGTGTGGGTCATTTATGTTGTTTGGAACTTTCATCTCTCAAGAAAGTGTAAGAAAACACACTGTTGAAGTTTAACCGGCCTTTGAGTTGACCTCGAACCGTGTCTTCCGTGTGTGATGCTCGGTAAGTGCAAGGTGTATCCTTTTTTTTCGTATCCTTTTGTATCTTGCGAGTTTCGCAGATCGCTTTAAATATATTGCATTACAATGTATTGTATTAATAAGCGCGCATTAGTTATACGTCGTGTCGTTCTTGCGTTTAGTATGCCTCGTCTTGTTTTGAAGTTGTATCTCAACATCGCGAATAGTGTACCTCTTACATGCTTGCATTGTCATGCACGTCATTTGCATTGTCATGCGTTCCTAACATGCGTAGTCTCGCACGTCGTGTGCATTGTCATGCATTACATGCTTGCATTGTCTTGCACGTTTCATTTGCATTGTTATGCATTTTCCTACCTTGCATTGTCTTGCACGTTTCATTTTCATTGTCATGTATTTTCCTACCTTGCATTGTCTTGCACATTTCATTTGCATTGTCATGCATTTTCTCACCTTGCATTGTCTTGCATGTCTTTTGTGCATTGTTTTGCAACCCTTATTACTGGCATTGTCTTGCTCGTTATGTGCATTGTTTTGTATCTCCTATAACTTGTGTTGTCTTGCTCGTTATGTGCATTGTTTTGCACCCCCTATAACTTGCATTGTCTTGCTCGTTATGTGCATTGTTTTGCACCCCTTATAACTTGCATTGTCGTGCTCGTTACGTGCATTGTCTTGCACTCCCTACTAACTCGTGCATTGTCTTCCACTCCCTACTAACTTGTGTTGCACTCCTACTAACTTATGCATTGTCTTGCACCCCCCTCACTAACTTGTGCATTGTTTTTCACCCTTATCTAACTTGTGCATTGTTTTGCACCATTATCTAACTTGCATTGTTTTGCGCCCTTATCGAACTTGTGTTGTTTTGCAATCTATCTATAACATGCGTTGTTCGCACATATCTATAACATGCGTTGTTTCAGAGGGGCACAAACCCATTAGAGTGAAATGGGTATACAAGACAAAGAAAAATGTGCAAGGCAAGATTAGTGGAAAAAGGCTACAAGCAGAGAGCTGGAATTGATTATGGAGAGGTGTTTGCTCCAATTGCCTGGTTGGAGACTATCAGGCTAATGATTTCTTTGGCTACCCAGCACAAGTGGCAGATCTATCAACTTGATGTAAAATCTGCATTTATTAGTGGTTTTCTTGAAGAAGAAATCTATATTGAACAACCTTCAGGGTATGTTCAAAATGAGCATGAAGACAAAGTGTACAAATTGAAGAAAGCACTTTATGGATTGAAGCAAGCTCCGCGTGCATGGAATACTAGAATTGATCAATATTTTCAAGACACCGGTTTTGAAAAATGCCCATATAAGCATGCACTATTATAGACACCCCATTTTTGACCGTCCTCAAGACTTGGACATCATTGTTTGAACACTCAATGATCATCCATGCTCATGTTCGTTTTGAGTTCTCGAAGGTCTCGGCAGCGCGCCTTGCCTCGAGATCTCTCAACTTGACTATTTTGTGCTTGGTTGTGGACCAAGCACTTGTGTTTTTTCTTCTGAGGGAAGAGGGTGGCTTGTTGGCCATCCCCTCAACCCATCGGCCAAGGCATGAAGCCATCGACCTTGTTTTATTGCCATTGGCCAAAAGTGTTGGCCGATTGGCACTCTTTTTAGTCGGTCGGTCCTTATGATGGTCGATCGGCCATATTTTCTGGCCGAGCACTGCTCATCTGCTTTATGCAGATATTTTATGCCATCTAGCACAGTTGGCATGCACAATTCACCCCTTTGCACCTTGTTCTTAGCTTCTCCAAGAAGCTTTAGAATTGAATTCCTATAAGAAGGGAGCTCCTCCTCCCTTCTCAGGGGTTCTGAAAATCTGAGATATAAGATATATGTATCTCTCTATATATATATATATATATTTGACCTCTCTCTCTTGTTTAGTGCTTGTTCTTGCTCTAAAGTGTAGTATTGTCTTACTATTGCACAAAAACACCTACTAGAACACCATCCTTGGTTGCTGAGGTGCTAAGGAGTTGGTGTTAGAGTTCTTAAGGTGGTTTTGATCAGAGAAAGGTGCTGGAGCCTTGTTCTTGAAGGTGTTCTTCAAGGGTGAGCAAACTTGCTTTTAATACCCCTTTCTTGCTTAAGCTTTTAGCCCTTCTTTCTTATTGTTTTAAGCTTAACTCTTAACTGATAAAAGTTCAATTTTTACTTGCTTTAGACCTTTGTTTAAGGTCACTTTTCGGTTTGGGGTTGTTTACCCCCTCTTAGGCCTTGTTTGGCCTTATTTTAGGCCACCCCTTTTGGCCCTTATTCTTAGTTTTGCATGACCTTTGTACCACTGAAATCCAGAGGATTTTCAGTGGTGGAAAGGTAGTTTTGGAGTTCTAAATAGGAGAGGGTCATCCCCTTTCCTTGTTGTCTTGTATGCTAGCATAAATGGCTTATGTTGGTAGCATGTTTGCTTAGCTTGTTTTAGCTCCATTTTAGCAAGTATTTGGAGTTATTTTGTCATGCTATACCTCTGTTTCAAGTTGGTTTAATGACCTCTTACATGCTCCATATACTTGTCTTGCAATCCCCTCATTTGCCTTAATATGCATCATGTTGTAACATGTTATTCTAGCATGATTTTGGCTCAACTCCAAGAAGCTTTTAGCCTTGTTTTAACGTGTTAAAGCCCGATTTGAGTTTTTTTGACCATATATGCCATGCTTTGTATAGCCATAAGGCATTCTAGCTTGTTAGCTTTAAGTGTCCAAGTCACTAGCATGCTTTACTTGGACCATTTCAATGATTTGACATCATTTGTTATACTATTTCAGTCCATGTTTCATGTTTGAACACTTGCATTTATCACTCCTTTAATGTTTTAAAGAGTTGATGTTTTATGCCTCTTGAATGGATCATTGTGTCCATGCTTAGGTCATTTGGATGTCATCTAAGTGGGTTTTTGGTTTCGTTTTACCGTGCCATAACTCTGTTTTTATTGGTTTATGTCATGCCATGTTTGGTTTTGATAGGTGTAGTGTAACACCCCTTTTGTAGCCTTGCATGCCTCATGCTTTTGGCATTGTGTTCTAGCTTGTATTGGCTAGTTTTGAGCATGTTTTTGGTCTTGTTTGGACCTACCTTGGGACTGTTTTAGGTTCCCTTGGCCCTTTGGGGCTTGTCTTGCATGGCCTTGGTTTGAACCCCTTCTTGCATGCCTTGCTTGGCTTGTTTGTGTGATTTGGCATCATTCCTAGCATCATTTCAGAGCTTGTAGTATTTTCATACTTGCATGCTTTGTCCCCTTTTAAGTGTTCTTGAAAGTTGCCCTCCTATGCCTAGGTATTGGACCATTTACATGTGCATGCTTTGACTTACATTTCATGTCTCCAATTCATCATTTTGGCCACTGATTTGGGCATGTTTGAGAGTAGACCATTTTGGTTTAAGTCCATCTGACCATGTTGTTGCATGCTTGTTTCATTTTGCATGTTGTTGCATGCTATGCATATTTGCATATTTGGGTTGTATGCCTATTGCATATTGTATGCTTGCACGCTCATGTTGCATTACATTTGTATCATGCTTGAGTTGTTTGCATGCTTGTTTGCATGCTTGCTTGCATGCTTAAGTTGCATTGCATTATGTGTTCATTCCCTTGCCTCTTGATCAAGCATGATAGAGGTTGGGGCCCCTTATGTATTTTGTGCATTTCATTTGATATTGAATTGCAAACTTGGCTTCTTTGGCCATCATGCATTGGAATGCGTGATTGATGGCCCGAGGGTCGAGAACTACACTCCTTTGAGTCTTAACATGATAAGGGGTGTGGTTGCAAACATTGTCTTGCAAATGTATTGCCATGCTCTGTTTGTCCTCTACTGTAGCAACAGGAGCAGTCTACAGGAAGAAATGGTCGACTGACCATATTCAGTGTTGATCGGCTAACTATTCTTGGCCAAGAGCCTTGTTTTTGGTCGATGACCAGTTTCCCTTGGCCGATGGCCTTGTCTTTTGGACGATGGCCTCTCTACATGCCCACAAGGTGGTTCAACAGTGTCGCAGAAGTTGGCACAATTTTCAAAGGTACAGAGCAGTGCAAACAGAGGCAACACGAGGCATGGCGATGGATTTCCGAGCGAAGCCGACCGAGCATGCATTCGTCCCTCTTCCCGAGGCTATTTTACTATTTTCATAGCTTAATTGATTTGTTTAATTAGTTAAGGGTTGTGTAATAATTAATTAGCTTGTTAGTTAGTTAATTAGATGATTTGTATTATTCTTTCAGATCCTCCATCAAGAGGGCCAAGTTTTGTAATAAGCGTGCATGTGTGCGATGCATGTCTTCCAACCCCACTTCTTTCTCCCTTTTACTTAACCGCTTACGATGGTTAGTTCTAGGTCATTTTCAATTAGCATCCTTATGCTATGCATGTTTGCATCACTCATTCGTATTGCATGCACCGGGCTCGGAGCATCATACCAATTGCATCGTATTTCAATTCCAACTTGAATACATATATCGAATTTCCGCATCTTATATGCCATCTTAGAATAGCCGAGCCTATTTCTAGTTACATTTCGTATGTGTTGCATTAGTCATCTTAATGTGAATTAGGATCATGCATTGATTACTAACTAGTTCTTTGTTTTGGCTCGGAGTACTAGGTAAGCTTTTATGCTTTAGCGTCTTGCATGTGTGCAAATGTTAATATGACAGCATACTTGCAATGAGGCTAATTGCTTATATGATCTAACTGCCTGAATGTCTGTGGGTGAAGGTTGGATTGCTTGAATTGGAACAATTCATTGAATCCTCGATTTAGCCTACTTGCGAGTAGCAAACTTCAAACTATTTTTCAAACAACAAATATGCAATGCTTTGTTCCAAATTAGGCGATCTAGTCTATACTTGTGTGTTGTGTGCATCACATAGTAACTCTAGCTAATAACCGGAATAAGAACGCATGTGTTTTCGAAAACAAGCTATCATGCTTAGTAAAGGCTGATCTTTGATCAGGCGAGTGAGGGTACTCATAGATGACCTTCCCCAATCGTACCCAAGTTCCCGAGTCGAGACAACTTTGGTGATAACGGACACGTGGCCTTAGGCACGAGTCGGGGTTTCCTAAATTCTCCCCAAAACAAAATATTTAGGTGGCGACTCTGTATCTGGCAAAGCAATCCATGTTTGGCACTTCTTTACAAAAAATCAGTTTTCCAAAACGATTTGTCAAATTTGGACTCTTTGGTGATTTATCAATCTCACATCGCACATTGTGAGATCATATTAAGAACCATGACATTTGAGTCTGAACTGTAGCATGAGGCCCTAGGGCGCGTCTATAACTATATTTGAAGTAAGAAGCTGATGGAAGCATGTTGCTTGCTTGTCTTTATGTTGATGATCTAATTTTCCCTGGAAACAATCCAGCCATGTTCAAAGAATTTAAAAGAAGCATGGTCCAAGAATTTAAAATGACAGATATTGGATTGATGGCTCATTTTCTCGGCATTGAAGTGGCACAAAGAAAAGATGGAATTTTTATTTCCTAAAGTGGCTATGCCAAGGAAATTCTCAAGAGATATGGAATGGAGAATTGCAATCCAGTGAATACTCACGTAGACAGTGAAATGGAGCTAAAAAAAGGTACAAAGGCGGGTGATGTGGATTCAACTTATTTTAAGAGCTTAGTTGGAAGTCTTTGCTATCTTACTTGCACCAGGCTAGACATACTCGATGGAGTAGGACTAATTAGTAGATATATGGAAACACCGGATCAATCACACATTTATGCAACAAAGAGAATTCTTCGCTACATCAAAGGTACAATCGATGATGGTTTATTCTATAAACCGACTAATAATTTCAGTCTTGTTGGCTATTCAGATAGTGACTGGGGATATGACTTAGATGAACGAAAGAGTACTACTGGGTTTGCTTTCTTTATGGGAAATACATTGTTCACTTGGTCATCAAAGAAGCAAGCTATTGTGACACTGTCAACTTGCAAAACTGAGTATGTTGTCGCCAACTCAACTGTGTGTCATGCAATTTGGTTAAGAAATGTGCTGAAGCATTTAGGATTTTCACAAGAAAATCCTACTGAGATCTATGTTGATAATCACTTAGCAATTGCATTAGCAAAGAACCTAGTTTATCATGAAAGAAGTAAGCATATTTATACACGCTATCATTTCATCCGAGAGCATGTGAAAAAGAGAGAGGTGGTGTTAATTTCTTGCAAGTCTCAAGATCAGTTTGCAAATATTTTCACGAAGCCATTGAAAAATAATATGTTCAACAGAATGATGATGATGCTCAAGATGAAGCAATATGGAGAATCAGGATTAAGGGGGGATGTTGTGAAGTAATCTTGCTTCACCGCCAACCTATAATGAAAGTTTTTCCACCGGTCTAGCTGATAGTAGGAGCATGGAAGCTGAATTCAAGGTTCAACAATGGCTGCTATCTTTGAAATTTCTAGTTTTAGTTGTATTTGCTTTAAATGAGTTTACACTGTCATGTTTGTTTATAAATAGCTAAAGTATCCGAGTGGTGAGTGTGTGGGAGAAAGAAGAGAGTTAGAGAGTAAGAGTGTGTTTCTCCTCTTCAGTGTATTCTAAATATTTGAATGAAAAAAAAAAAAAAACTATTTTTAGATTATAAATTCTCTCTCTTGTATTTGATTTTGTGAACCACCATAAGTGGTTTGCACCCCACTCCCACCAACAAGCCCCTCCTGTTTGAATAATCGAATGCAACATTGTAGTCTTAATATCAGTTTAGGAATGTAGGATTAGGTGGAAAATCAATTTTACCATGGACTACCAAATTTTGCATGTTCATAAAAAATAAAAAATTAAAAAATAAATAAAAAAAATTTAAAAATTAATGTAAATTCAATGAGATGTTAAATTTCTTATGGCTTCTACATGTTTGGGATTTTTTTTTTTCCAATAAAAAGATGGATAAGTGGATTTTTTCCTTTAGCATGAATCACATATATTTTGGGCTCGACAAGATGATTTTGGGCAGTGGATTCAATTGTTGAATTGTTTCTTTGGTTTCAAAATTGATTTTTTTTTATTTTTTTTTTTATTTTACATGTATTACTTTGAGCAATGTTAAATCGCTTTACGTGTGTTTGCTATTACACTTACAACATCTATTTGGGCGTCAAAAAGAAATCTGCTGATAGATATTGAATCCTCCAAATATTATTTCAAGAAATGGGTTTACAATTTATTGAATTCATAGTTTGAGCAAGGTTTATAGTTTAATTTAGATGAAGTAGTTTAATTCACAAGTGTAGGAAAAATAAGAAATAATACATAGCGAAAATAAATGAATTCGAGCATACCTTTTACGCTCAAACCGAATCCATATATCATGTGAGTGAATCATGTGCCTTCATTGATGTCTTCGAATAATTCTCAGCAGTGGAGTAAAACAACCAGAGAATTACCCACACTCTTTACAGTACAAAGGCTATTCTATGTTTCTATGAAGAGAGAAAAAAAATAGAGAAGACCACATGAGATTGATCCGATACAGTTAAAATTAACTCTCACCATATAATACGTATATTATATGGGAGTGTTATAACCACCCACAACTCTTATCTCCTTAACAGATGAGATTGGGTTAATCACATTTATCCCTAAGATAAGTTAGTCTAAATCCTTTTTGACTGGATCCTTCCTTATGGGTCTTGGGTCATGCCACCATAGGTGACCCAATTAGGTATGGGTTCTAAACCCGACCCAATTTCCAACAACAAGGAACAAAGTCTTGGAAATGTTTGTGTAGGAAATACATTTGATTTCTTATTGTGGAATTTTTGTATTGAGTTGATCAAAGTTATTTTGCTGGTTTTTTTTTTTTTTTGGGTTTTGTTTGGTATGATGCTTCAGGTTGAATCTTCCAAATATTATTACAAGAAATAGGTTTACAATTCATTGATTTAAAAGTTCATAGTTTGAGCAAGGTTTATAACTTAATTTAGATGGAGTAGTTTAACTCACGAAGAACACATTTGATTTCTTATTGTGTGTGTGTGTGTGTGTTTTTTTAAAGTATTGGGCTAGTCAAAATCATTTTGGTGTTTCATTTATTTATTTATTATTATTATTTTTGCATTTGTTTGGTATAAAATATCATTACAAGAAATGGGTTTAGAATTCATTGATTTAAAAGTTCATAGTTTGGGGAAGGTTTATAATGTAATTTAGATGGAGCAGTTTAATTCACAATGAACAAATTCTTGGAAGTGTTTGGGCTCATCAAAGTAATTTTGGTTGATAACATCATCCTTCATCTTACATCTCTACATGTAAAGGCCATTTCATTTTGCTTTTCTCTTTTCTCTTTTCTTTTTCTTTATTTTGTTTTTGTTTTTGTTTGTTTGTTTGTTTGTGTTTGTGTTTGTGTTTGTGTGTTTTTTTTTTAAGGTTCCTATGATTAGAATTATTTGTCATTTTGTGATTTTTAATTTACAGGCGTGGTGTGAGCACTTTGAGGTTGATGAATGAGTTATAGCTATAAAAGATAAATTTACTAGTTAATTATAGCTGGAGTTTTTGTGTAGTAAGATTTTAAATTCATACCCGCTTTGAGTCAAATTAGCCCTTATTCTCTCTCTTTCAATTTGTCTATTTGGATACAATCCTCTTAAAGAACAGAAACTAAAAACTGCACCTATATATATATATATATATTTTTTTTTTCTTCCAATAATGACAAATTTTAGCTGCATAGGTGCATTCCTTTGTCATTTTCGTTTGACTAAAGACTATATGTGTTTTTAAATTTGTCATGGACCATTATTGGATTTGTCAATTTGGGTGCAGAAAGCTGCAATCAAGAAGATGGACCATTATTTGATATGGACTTTGCTGACATTTAGGACCTAGAGTAATTGGAATTGATTCCATTTTGGGAATCCTTTTTGTTTTTAATCCTTCAGAATTTAATATCATATTATGGTAATTAGATGACCAATATATTTACATTGCGCCATTTAGCAGTAGTGAGAGTCCTTCGGCTTTAGATGGAGTTGGACTTGTTTTGTTTTTTCTTCGGTGGCTGCTTGTACCTAACCACCATAGTACACACAGTAACAAAAATGATATTTAGTCTACAAAGCAACCTTCACTTTTATCAACTCACACAGCACATCAAACTGGGGTTGAACTCCATTAAACACACACTCATTGGTTATTGCTTTGATTGGTTATTGCTTTGGTGCTTTGTGGACTGCTCTAACTCATAAAAAAAAAGACACCTCATCTGTGCAAATTAGTCACCAGGTCATGGACTGAGTACACTAGGGAAAATGATAATCAGAACATAGTTAATAGAAGTTGTGTTTGGATTTTTAGGTGTTTGGACAATTGAAACATTAATTTTATCAACTGCATTCTCTTTCTTCTTGTGGTTGAAATGAAAAAATATAGGCTGGACTTCTCAAGCCTTGGCTTGATAGTTGCAAGTGGGATATCCATTAATTTTTTATTTTTATTTTTAAATAACGAAAAAATGTGTAAGTTTATTCCTATGCTTCTAACGGCTTCTGAACTAATTTGTGTTATTTTTATTCAGGTCAAAAATTGCTTGGAGAGTTGTGAAATATGATCAAAGAAGACGGAACATTCAAGAACTTTGAGTTTTCTTTAAGTTTTTCTATTTTTTTTTAATTACATTTTTACTGTTTAATTAAAGTTAAAAAACCCTTTTATTCTTTAACTTTCATTGTATATATTTTTCGAACATTCGACTTTCATTTATGAAATTAATAGCTATTGATATGCGGTCAATGTTGTGATTCAAAGGAATTTTTTATGCAAATAATATTGATTATATTTTAGATATAGTTGTATTCAAATTTTAATCACGGTTTATATATTGTGATTGATAGTCACATTTTGTGGTTGGACTATTTTTTTATTACACGCATTAACCATGATGAGAAATGCACATAACCATGGTCGTATTTTATTATTAATCAAAGATTATTTAAGTTCAATCTCAAGTTTTATTGGTTATTAATCACCCTTAAAATCCGTAATCTAAATATTTATTATCACGGTCAAAATCTGTTATGGAATTATCTTTTAATGAAGATAAAAAAGTGTGATTGAAAATGAACTTTAACAATCACTCTCAAAGATCACACTTTGACTAAATAAAAAATCCGTAACTAATAAACATACATCACACTTCAAATCCATGATCTATTTATGATTTTGTAACAATGTGGGTAGGGGTTTAAAGAAGGGGGTCCAAAGAAATTAGGTAAATGTTAATAGCAGCCCTCTTTTTTTGCCCTTTCAAGTTTCATTAGTTTTTTATGAATAAAATTAACCTTCAAACAATGGTTGCTCGGCATTTATAATTGTTTATGAAATAGTGTAGTGATCCTCTTAACATTTGTCTTGAGCCTCCATGGTTTGTCCTTTTTAACAGGACACTGCGTAGATAATTGGACGATAATGAGGAGCAAACATGGCATGTTTTCTAGTGTGAGATTTCAAATGAGCTTATTCTTTTCCAATCAAAAATTATCAATTGAAAACAGTCCAATTTTCTTAATATGGAAATTTATATTCTTATAGGTTTTTGTATAGAAGATAATATATGACTATTAATTAGAAGGCGTGGTAGTAACATTTTTTAAATGTTTAATCCACTTTAATAGATTTTTTGCTTTAAGGTAATAATATCAACACTTGTCAGGCCATTCAGTATTATTATTTTTTTTGTATAATTTATTTATTTATATAACATTATTCTAAAATTATTGGCCACCATGCCTCTGTGGGTAATCTAACATACTATTAAGAGAAAACATCATTTTACCCTCCAAACTATCACGTGTTTTTCACGTTGACTCCCATACTTCGATTTATTTTAATTTAGTACCTGAGCTTTTCACAAATTGATCAATTAGACCCCAGTCATCACTTTCCATCTACAATTGGATGGAATGTGCTGACGTGGCATTTAAAATTTCATTTTACCCTACAAACTATACCTTAAAAATCAATTCATCCCCAAAATAAAAATCAATTTGCCCCCCAAACTATACTTTAAAATCAATTTGCCTCCCACATCAACACATTCTGTCCAATTGTGGACGAAAGGTGACGATAAGAGTCTAATTGATCAATTTGTAAAAAGTTTAGGTACTAAATTGAAATAAATCAAAATATATGGGTCAACGTGAAAAACGCGTGATAGTTTGGGAGGAAATGGTATTTCCTCTACTATTAATGGTGATTCAAATAATGAATAAAGAATACCATGCAACTAAATAATGGAAACTTGAAATAAGCCAAACAAAACAAAATAAAACAAAACAAAAAATAAGAAGAATTGCCGCCACAAGATTAACATTACCATAATATTCTCAAAATACAAGATAATTAGACACGTAGTTTTAAAGTTCAGGACTTTTTAAAAATAAATAAATAAAAGTAAATTAAGCAAGGTCTTACGCACATGCATTATTTTTTGAACAAGCCAAAAAAGTAAAGAAAATAGGGAAGATTTTTGGTGCGTAAATTAAACTAGGGTAAGTTATACTTTGTACTCCTATACTTTGCACTAAATTTTATTTTAGTCCATATATATATAATCATGACAGTCAACCTTTCACACTTCTGGTCAAATCTCACTTTGGTCCTTACACACAAAATTGTGACAATTAATCCCTGTACTTTTGGTCAAATCTGACTTTAGTCCATATACAAGTCCCATTTCTATTACTCAATTATTTAAATCTTTATGAGTAAGAAAAATCATCTATATTTTTCACCAATACACATTTTATCCCAAAATTTACATCAAAATATGACTGTATTAGGCTAAAATAAAACGTAAATTGTGAACAATCAAGAAAATGAACTAGAATTTTGCATAAATTGAAATCACGAAACTCTATTTTTCACGGTAACATAGTTTTCTGTATTCTTTCTTTCTCTTGGATTTCTTCGTTGCATTTTTTTTTTTTAACTTCAAAAGTTCTACCTTTTTTTCCTTTTCGTCTCAATGTTTACAATACGAGCATATATATATACATATATCATATTATATAACTCTCATGTGTTTATCATATAGGATAAAGTGTATTAGTGGGAAACATAATTTTTCTCTTTTACTCTCATTTCGTAGTTACATTTTTCTCACATAACTAGATTTTGTTAAAGATTTAAAAATGAAGTTACAGAAGAGGGACATTGACACTTATGTAGGAACCAAAGCTAGATTTGAATAAAAGTGCATGAGATTGACTATCACGATCTCATATGTATAAACTAAAGTGAGACTTGACCAGAAGTGTAAGGGGTTGACCGCTATGATTTCATGTGTAAAGACTAAAGTGAGATTTAGTGTAAAGTATAAAGGTACAAAGTATCATTTACCCCTACTATTAATATCTAAAGTTTAAACCAAGTATGACTTTAATTTTCATAATTTTAATTTAAATAATTTATATTTTATATTTTGAATTTTGTCACAGTATTGTCCCGTTAGAATTTTGGACGCGCAAAACTATAACTACCTCAATGAACCCTGTAAAATATACTATATATTTTTTATTATATTATGTTTTTCTTTTTTTGTTTTTGCACGGATTTTTTTTTTTCGTTTAAAATATTAAGAAAATGTAATGGCAAGGAAGAAAGTGAATTTTTGCTCAAATTAAAGGGAACCAATCATGTAATTTTACTCATTTTTGGTTTGGCAAGATCCGATGGTAATGCAATGGTGGCAATATGGTCGTTCGACGATTGCGGTGGTTCAATGATAACTGAATCAGATATGGGTTACGGTCATGGCAGCGGCAGGACGGTGTACAATGGTGGCTGAATGATGGTCGACAATGGTTGGATGGTGGTGGTGGTTGTGGCGGCAGCAGATGAGCTGCTGTTGGTTGGTGGCTCTCTGCAATTGTGATGGAGAAAGGGAAGAAGGTAATAAAATGGAAAGGGATTGGTTTATTATTGTTTCAGTCTAAACACAGACCAAACAGTGTAAGATTTTGGCGAAATTCTATCTTCTGCCCATAATTATAAGTGAATAAATCAAAATAGAATGGTGGTTAAAAAAAAAAAAAGAAAAAAAAAGAGTAAACTATATCAGTTCCTTGTTTTTGAACGAAATTTACTTTGGTCATCATAATTTTAATTTGAATAATTTAATCTCTACACTTTAAATTTTATTGTAACGTGATCTATCTGTCATGTGTTATTAACATTTGAATAGAAAAAAATATTGTGTAAAACTAAATGGATCAAAGTGAAATTTCAAACAAACTAAAGGGACCTCCGGTCTTTAGTCACATTAGTTTTACGCATGGTCTTTTTATTTTCAAATTTTTATAATAAATGATGGAGGAATTACATTTGTAACAAAATTAAAAGTATATAAATCAAATTATTTAAATTAAAATTAAGAAAACTAAAGTAATATGAATGTAATTTAGCCTATATATATATATATATATATTTAGAATCGCAAGTGTAATTAACCCAAAACAGCATGTAATCTCCTCCTCCAAGTCTTGTGCAAAATGCACCGGAGCTCGTTAGTTTCCAATAGTTTCGTGCGTCTCTTATGTTTTGCACAAATAATCTCTAATGTTTTAAATGTTTCAATTTAATCTTCAATTTATTAATTTTGTCACTAAATAGTCTTTATGTTCATTTTTGCTTGTAATTGATAACAAAAATGAGGACATTTTTATCAAATCACCTATGACACTAAATAAGTTAGGGATTAAATTGACACAATTGAAAACATTGGAGAGCAAAATGAAACTAATCACACATTTTGAGATTTTTTTTCTCATTTTGCAGTTATTTAAATGTAATTTGATGAAAATGCCCTTACTTCCATTATTAATTTTAAATGGAAACAGAGGTAGAAACCTTTACTACAAAATTAATAGATTGGAAATCAAATTGGCGCATTTAAAATGTCAATGAACAAAATGATACAAGACACATACTAGGGAAAATGTAATTAACCCAACTCAAAAATGAAGTAAAATGTGCATGATTGATGTAATGTACTAAGAAAAAATATTTAAAACATATATAAATTTTTAATTCGTGGTGTAGATTTAAATTTGGTGTAATATGAATCACACTCAAAATAAATCATATCTACACATTTCAAATTCTAACACTTTTTTTGAATGGGAAAGTCTACAATGTACAGTTAGCTCAACCAATGTGAAAGTAAGGCTATTATTAAACATGTAATCTCTTCCAGAAAGGAGATTATAAAGACAAAAGTATTACATTCCAATTGATTACCTCATAAATTCATCTCTTTCAATGTATTTCAGATCCTAAAAGAGTGTTTTTGATGAAATGCAATTTAGATGCAACATCATTAATCTCCATTCTTTCTCTAGGCAAATCTGAAGAACAATTGACTCCAATTTCAAGTATCAAACTCAAGCACTCCACAATCTTCACACTCCTTGTGAAGTTTTCTTCTTCTTCTTCTCTTTCGGTCTGAAAAAGTATTGGGTCGGAAATCTTTGATACACTGCCAGGAAAAGCCTCTTTGACAAAGTTATGGAGGCTTAAACCATCTTTAAATATTTCATCTGTGGGTCTCTTCCCAGTAAACATTTCTAACACGAGGATACCAAAACTGTATATATCACCATATACCGAGACCTCACTTCCCATACCATATTCTGCAAGCAAAATGCATTTGTAAAGGGCAAAACAAAATGTTGGATATAAAAGATAGAAATGCTTCATAAACAGAAAAAGTCAAAGAACTGTGCATAGAAAAAATAATGTGTTGCCCAAATCACACATGCAATTTTCTTTACACTTTTTGGTGCATGAAACAATTAAGAACAAATGAAAACGTATTCACCTGGAGCAGTATAACCTATTGTTCCCCTTATGCCAATAGATCTTGTTTCACTTGTAGACAAGTCATGGGTGGCATGGTCTACAAAGAATTTTTGCTAATCCAAAATCACCTACATGCCTAGTCATATCTTTGTCCAGAAGAATGTTGCATGGCTTAAGATCGCAGTGGACTATTGGTGTTTGACCCTGGTTGTGGAGATAATTTAGTGCACAAACAATATCAATGACAATATTTAGTCTTTGAAAAAGATTTAACTTCCTAATCTCTTCATTTGATAAATCTTCATTGGGATTTGGATGTAACCACTCCTCAAGGCTCCCATTGACCATGAACTCATAAATCAGGGCCTTGAAGTCATGGCCCTGATAATCTACTGTCGAACATGCTGTTACCACTTTGACAAGATTTCGATGTCTGATGTTTCTCAAGGCCTCACATTTGGATACAAAACTCTTCGAAGCTCGCAAAAGGTTGAGTACCTTCACAGCGACAATTCTTCCATCAAAAACTCCTTTGTACACAGACCCAAACTACCAACACCGATTAAATTGAAAGATGAGAAGCCATCAGTGGCTTTAACAAGAGTTTGGTAAGACACCCTCAAGAGTGAATTTTTTGATGAATCTGAAGGAGTATCTTTTCTTCTATTTTTGAACTGGCAAAGATAGAGAACACATCCCACGAGAGTTAGTACTACAAGCCCAAAGGGTATGGAGAGTGCTAAAGTTAAGGCACTGTTTGATCTCCTATTTTCATCCACTTTGAAGTTGCATTTAGGTAGCTTCAATTCAGTTACCCCCCCCCCAGAGAGCTTACTGTTTCCCACTACTGATATTTTACTTGCATTACTAAATACACCTTGTGTTGGTACTACACCTTCAAAATTATTAAAAGACAGATTCAAATTTTGCAACAACATAAAGCTCTTCTAGTACACTGGAATTTCACCAGACAAGCTATTATTCGCAAGATCCAACTCACTAAGGCCTCTCAAGAAACTCAAAGAAGAAGGAATGGTTCCGTTGAAAAAGTTGTTCCCCAAACGTAGCGTTTCCAGGCTTGTGCAGTTACCCAGAGTGCTCGGAATTTCACCTGATAACAGGTTCTTAGAGACATCCAAGTAACCAAGGTTTATCAACTTTGCAACTTCCATGGGAAGAGAACCACTCAATTGGTTTTGGGATAGGTCTAGATATATAGATAAGGATGAGATAGAAACAACTTGGTTTTGGGAGTGATTCCCAAGTCCCAGGGAAGACTTCCTTGAATTTGGTTAACAACGACATTAAAACTTGTGAGAGAAGAGTGGTTAAAGAGCGATGCAGGGATGACGCCAGACAACCTGTTTACGCTGAGTGCGAGTATCTGAAGATTCTTCAATCGATCAAAACCATCAGGAAAGCTACCGTCAAAAGTAGTTACTCTCTAAAAACAGGTCGCGAAGAGATGACAAATTCGCGAAAGGAGAGATACTCCCTCTAAGATTGTTGGCCTCTATATTTACTATTGCGAGCTTCGACAAGGATCCCAGCTCCACAGGAACTTCTCCTACCAATCCATTGTGTGAAAAATTGATGTAAATGAGGTTAGCACAACGAGATATATTGACAGGAATTTGGCCACCAATTAAATTGTTGCTCAACTGCAAAATCTGCGGCCTTGGCAAGTGGCCTATTTCCGGGGGAATTTCATTGCCAAAGCTATTGTTCTGAAGCAGTAATTCCCTCAGAAAGCTTAAATTCCCAAGCTGTGGTGATATCGATCCCACCAGTTCCCGGGACTGTAAGTCCAAGGCAGTGACCCTCTGATGCCTGTGGCCACACGTAATGCCTTGCCATTGGCAGAAGTGGATAGAGTCATCCCAGGAGCTCAAAACATGCAGTGGGTCCTCAACTATTTTGGCCTTAATTGCTAGCAATGAAAGTCGGTCGGTCACGTTCCCCATTAGCCCGGAGCTGGATGTGGTAGCAGTAAAGCCAGAGTTGAGAATGCTCAATCAAGATAAGAGTATTAGATTAATATGCAAATTGTGTACTAAATCCGAAAATAAAATTATTAGTAGAGGACCCCAATTACTTTACTTATTAAATCCGAAAATAAAATTATTTTTGTTAGTAGAGAGCTCAAAGTAATTGATTTTACTTTAACAAACTTATGTTCAATTCAATTCACCATTTTAAAATTGAACTTTCTTAGGTCTTGATATTCTCTCTAGAGGCCTTCAGATTTTGTATCATTTCAACTTCTATTTCAATTGTTTGTTAACTTTACTTAAATATTAAAATCTCTAGAATTTGAATAGATTTTTGCTTGTTGACTTCTGGATATATTGGATTGTTTATTTAATTATACTTCCTAGAAATTATTTATCTATATATGAAAAAGAAAAAAAAAATAGTAGAATTAATTCATTCTCAATAAAGAGCTTTTGATTTAATTTTGCAATTAAAAATGCAAGAACAATAATGTTTAATACAAATAGTTCAATTTTACTTTGACATTATAACCGTAGATTTTTGTGTAATATTTTCTTTGTGCATGTCTAAATGGTTAAAAATAAAACAGTACTAGATTTTATTTTTAAATATTTTTATAATAATTTTTTAAATTAATTTTATCTTTTTATGTAATGTATAAAAATATTAAGACTCCATATGTACTCTGAACACTCAGGACCGGCCTAGCCCTTCAGTAATAATTATAAATATTTTTAATTTGTATCATTCATAAAGAACAAAGCAAAGAGACCCAAACATGTTATCATATATTTTTTTAATTAGAAAATGTGAATTTCAATAATTATTTGAAAGTGAGGTGGTTGGGGAGTTACGGAGAAGAAAAATTATTAATCAACATCTTTAATTTGAAAAAAAAAAAAAAACCTCTTACCACTTTTTTTAATTTGACACATAATGTGTGTGTCTCTACTTTTTTTTATTACTATTTATTACTTTTACTTATTTGAATTACACACGTATGCCGCTACACATTGTGATATTAGTATTTTTTTTTTTATTTATTTGAATTGCACACACAACTATATGTATATATTGATTTGGAAAAGGATAAAAGTTGAAGATAAGGTTATATTTGTCTTTGTAATTGTATTTCAACTTTGGTTCCGTTTTTCAACAGCTCCATGAATGGTAAATCAATTTGCCTCTAATTAGACGGCTGATGTAAAAAATTCTTAATTAGGTAATAATAAAAATATTTAAAGTAATTTTTTATTTTGAAATAGTTTTAATTTAAAATTTTCAACCAATCATGCTTGAATGGGTTCAAGCCGGCCCATATACTATTTAATAACATTTAAAGTCATTTACCAAACTTTGCCCCACCGGATTGGGCTTATGCTTTATTTCTGAATCCATCCAAAAACAAAATAAAAAATTTCAAATCCAGCCACATAGCCCAGATATTGCTTAATATAAATATTTTTTTCGTATTTTAAATTAAGTTATAACTAATTTAATTATTTGTGTGTCTCTTTAACCTATTCAAACAAAACTAGTAGTTCACATTTTATAAATAATTATTTACATAATTTAGTATTACATAATTTATGCTAATAAAAATAAAAACAAAAAATATAAATATATATTGTGTGTGGCTCTTTAATTTATTTATATATATATATATATATTGTATAATATAGTTTGTGAGCAGGCCGAGCTGACTTGACTTGAAACGGTCTTTCCCAACACGACACATTCTATAATTGAGTTTTAACTTGCCTCTATGAGTCTAAATCATAATCCAACCCTTATAAATCATAAACGGACTTAGCGAATCACCAAGCCTGGTCGTAATCCTATCATCCCTGATCTAACCAAATAAATCAAATGTTACATTAAAAATAAATAAATAAATAAAATGGATCACATCCCGTGATATAAACATACCACCATGGTCGGACATTAGGACTTTTCTTATGTGTGCCTTGCATATGGTATGCAAGGCACTTACACCCTTCTATTTTGCATTTACACATTTGTATGTATTGTGTTATATGAAAATATTTGAAAACTTACACATTGGTGACCTGCTAAGCAGGTCACTTTCCAGGTAAAGTAATAAAATAATATATTATATGACTAAAGGTGTAAATGGTCACAAAAAAATGTATAAGTTTTTACGAAAGGCGTAAGGAATTTCAGAAAAAGGCGTAACTGATTTCTGAAAAGTTACACCTTTTTCTGAAAACTTACGCCTTCTGTGAAATCATTTACACCTTTTATGAACACTTACTCCTTTTGTATAAGTATTTTTGGCAAAACATTTATACCTTTTGCTTCGAACATACACCTTTTGTGGAAGCCCAACTTAAAGCTTTTCGGAAGTCACTTATACCTTTTGTGAAAAAATAAATTCATCAAATTTACACCTTTTGCTTCAGCTTATACCTTTTCGTGGAATTGCTTATATTTTTTTTCAAAAGTTACTCCTTTTGTGAAATAATTTTTGTCATAAGATTTATACTTTTTCTTCAAACTTACACCTTTTGTGAAAGAGTATATAAGCACAAAAGTATAAATGCTATGCCAAAAATTCTTACACAAAATGAGTAACTTTTCAAAAATGCTGTAAGTCTTTTCAGGAAAAGGTGTAAGCTTAAGCAAAAGGTGCAAATTTCATGAATTTTTTTTTCCACAAAAGGTATAAGTGACTTCCGAAATAGCTTTAAGTTGGGCTTTCACAAAAGGTGTAAGTTCGAAGAAAAAGTATAAATCTTATGCCAACAATTCTTACACAAAAGGAGTAACTTTTCAAAAATGGTGTAAATATTTTCACGAAAAGTATGAAGGAGTAACATTTCAAAGCGTTGATAACCAGAAAAGGAGTAACAAAGGGTTCATTTCAAAATGTTCGTAAAAACAGAAGGAGTAACATTTGTTCATTTCAAAGTAGTAAACACAGAAGGAGTAACATTTCGAAGTGTTCATAAACCAATTGACACAACCACTGAACAAATCAAAGGGTCGTGACCCCCGCTGACCACCCAAACGTCGGTGGGCTCCGGTGCTCACAGCCTTCTGAGATCGGCAACTCCACTTGCACCGCTGCCGCAAATCAAAGGTTTTTTTCTCTTTGGCTATCGATCTTGGTCTCTCTGTGTCGATGTCGGTCTCTCTCTGTCGATCCCTGTTTATCTCGGTCTGTCTCCAGCGATCTTGGTCTGTCTGTGTCCATGTGGGTCTCTTCTCCGTCGATCTTTGTCGATTTCGGTCCCTCTGTCGATCAGTGTCCATCTAGGTCTCTATGTCTGTTGATCTGAGTCTATATCTCTCTCTCTCTCTCTCTCTGTCTGTTGCTCTATATTAAAAATAGTTCTCTTTTACATTGACATACTTGGTTGGATTTGGGCTCAGAGTCGCTAGTCCAAGCCCTCCCAGACTCGTCTTCTCTGAAACGGAGTTCTACTGGGAGAAAGGCCAAGCCCTCCGAAACGCCCTTCTCTCTCACATGCCATTATCTGAACAAGACAAATACAGTGTGATTGGATTTTAGGAACTTACAAAAAAAACGGAACTTAGACGTTTTACGAAGTTACTTACATCACTTTGTGGCATAAGATCTATACGTTTTCTCCAAACTTACACCTTTTGTGAAAGTGCAACTTAATGATTTTTTGGAAGTCTCTTATACCATTTGTGAAAAAATAAATTCATCAAATTTACACCTTTTGCTTAAGCTTATACCTTTTCGTGGAACTGTTTATATTTTTTTTGAAAAGTTACTCCTTTTGTGTAAGATTTTTTGGCATAACATTTATACATTTTCTTCGAACTTACACCTTTTGTGAAAGCCCAACTTAATGGTTTTTCAGAAGTCACTTATACCTTTTGTGAAAAAATAAATTCATCAAATTTACACCTTTTGCCTAAGCTTATACCTTTTCGTGGAACTGCTTATATTTTTTTTGAAAAGTTACTCCTTTTGTGTAACAATTTTTGACATAAGATTTATACCTTTTCTTCGAACTTACACCTTTTGTGAAAGCCCAACTTAAAGGTTATTCGGAAGTCAGTTATACCTTTTGTGAAAAAAAAAATTCATCAAATTTACACCTTTTGCTTAAGCTTATATCTTTACGTGGAACTGGTTATATTTTTTTTGAAAAGTTACTCATTTTGTGTAAAAATTTTTGGCATAAGATTTATACCTTTTCTTCGAACTTACACCTTTTGTGAAAACCCAACTTGAAGGTTTTTCGGAAGTCACTTATACCTTTTGTGAAAAAATAAATTCATCAAATTTACACCTTTTGCTTAAGCTTATACCTTTTCGTGGAAGTACTTATATTTTTTTTGAAAAGTTACTCCTTTTGTGTAATAATTTTTGGCATAAGATTTATACATTTTCTTCGAACTTACACCGTTTGTGGAAGCCCAACTTAAAGCTTTTTCGGATGTCACTTATACTTTTGTAAAACAAATAAATTCATCAAATTTACACCTTTTGCTTAAGCTTATACCTTTTCGTGGAAGTGCTTATATTTTTTTTACGACCCTTTGATTTGTTCAGTGGTTGTGTCAATTGGTTTATGAACACTTCGAAATGTTACTCCTTCTGTGTTTACTACTCTGAGATGAACATATGTTACTCCTTCTGTGTTTACGAACATTTTGAAATGAACCCTTTGTTACTCCTTTTCTGGTTATCAACGCTTTGAAATGTTACTCCTTCATACTTTTCGTAAAAATATTTACACCATTTTTGAAAAGTTACGCCTTTGGCGTAAGAATTGTTGGCATAAGATTTATACTTTTTCTTCGAACTTACACCGTTTGTGGAAGCCCAACTTAAAGCTTTTTCAGAAGTCACTTATACCTTTTGTGAAAAAATAAACTCATCAAATTTACACCTTTTGCTTAAGCTTATACCTTTTCGTGGAAGTATTTATATTTTTTTTGAAAAGTTACTCCTTTTGTGTAAGAATTTTTGGCATAACATTTATACATTTTCTTCGAACATACACCTTCTGTGGAAGCCCAACTTAAAGCTTTTTCGGAAGTCCTTATACCTTTTGTGAAAAAATAAATTCATCAAATTTACACCTTTTGTTTCAGCTTATACCTTTTCGTGGAAGTGCTTATACTTTTTTTCAAAAGTTACTCATTTTGTGAAATAATTTTTATCATAAGATTTATACTTTTTCTTCAAACTTACACTTTTTGTGAATGAGTATATAAGCACAAAAGTATAAATGTTATGCCAAAAATTCTTACACAAAAGGAGTAACTTTTAAAAAAATATATAAGCACTTCCACGAAAAGGTATAAGCTTAAGAAAAAGGTGTAAATTTGATGAATTTTTTTTTTCACAAAAGGTATAAGTGACTTCCGAAATAGGTTTAAGTTGGGCTTTCACAAAAGGTGTAAGTTCGAAGAAAAAGTATAAATCTTATGCCAACAATTCTTACGCCAAAGGCGTAACTTTTCAAAAATGGTGTAAATATTTTTACGAAAAGTATGAAGGAGTAACATTTCAAAGCGTTGATAACCAGAAAAGGAGTAACAAAGGGTTCATTTCAAAATGTTCGTAAACACAGAAGGAGTAACATATGTTCATCTCAAAGTAGTAAACACAAAAGAAGTAACATTTCGAAGTGTTCATAAACCAATTGAGACAACCACTGAACAAATCAAAAGGGTTCGTGACCCCCGCTGACCACCCAAGCGTCGGTGGGCTCCAGTGCTCACAGCCTTCTGAGATCGGCAACTCCACTTGCACCATCGCCGCAAATCAAAGGTTTTTTGAAAGATTGGCTATCGATCTTGGACTCTCTGTGTCGATGTCGGTCTCTCTCTGTCGATCCCTGTTTATCTCGGTCTTTCTCCAGCAATCTTGGTCTGTCTGTGTCCATGTGGGTCTCTTCTTTGTCGATCTCTGTCGATTTCGGTCCCTCTGTCGATCAGTGTCCATCTAGGTTTCTATGTCTGTTGATCTGAGTCTATCTCTCTCTCTCTCTCTCTCTGTCTGTCCGTTGCTCTATATTAAAAACGGTTCTCTTTTTCATTGACATACTTGGTTGGATTTGGACTCGGTGTCGCTATTCGAAGCCCTCCCAGACTCGTCTTCTATGAAACGGAGTTCTATTGGGAGAAAGGCCAAGCCCTCCGAAACGCCCTTCTCTCCCACATTGCCATTATCTAAACAAGACAAATACAGTGTGATTGGATTTTAGGAACTTACAGGTTTTCGGGGGAAAAAACGGAACTTAGACGTTTTGCGAAGTTACTTACATCTCTTTGTGGCATAAGATTTATACTTTTTCTTCGAACTTACTGTAGACACCCCATTTTTGACCGACCTTAAGACTCAGACGTCACCGATTGAGCGCTTGGTGTTGTTGCATAATGTGCTCGTTCAGAAGTTTCAGAGTTGCGGCCGTGAGCCCTACCTCCGGACTTCCGAACCCTCTTTTGTGCCTTGCCTCGGTTTGCGAACCAGGCTCGGTTTTCACTGTTTCTTTTCTTGAGGGGAGGGAGAGGTCTAGTAGACCATCTCTCAATGTCCGTAAGCTGCATTTCGTGGCCGTAGGCCATTTTGCCCATTTCAGAGTCCGGTTTCCGGTTTTTCGGGATCGTTGGCCGTGTGCCTCGGTTCGGGACCGCCTAACCATCTCCGTTCACTCTGATTTTCGGCATGCATCTTATTTAATCCCTTTTGAGGGACACTGGGGGCTGAGAAACCCACTTCGAGATCGAATGCCACTTTCGGTGTTTAACGGGCAGTTTCCGGGGCCCCGAACTGCGTGTTTTGGCCCCCGAGCATTCATTTTGTATCGGTTTTTGTTCATTTTTGGCAGGTACCTCTGTTTTATCACCAGGGAGGTCACTGAAGGGTGGGAGGCCAGTAATTGTTGCAGCAGCCAGTTATACATCCTCCGACGCCCGTTTTTCACACTTCCGGGCTAATGTTGAACACCTTGGGCCCATTTTCTTGATCTTTGAACCACATATTTGTGAAGTACACACATGGGAGGACCCTAAAAGTTGATGGCCGGCCAGTAATTCCACCTGACCCTTTTGAACCCCTCCTTCCGGGCTAATGTTGAACCCCTTGGGCCCACTTTCTTGAACTTTTAACCACAGGGTTGTGTTGTACACACATAGGAGGACACCATCATGTGGTGGCCGGCCGTTAAATCAGCTTGACCCTTTTGACCCCTAGCCGGCCGGCTAGGGGGTGTGGCCGGCTGGCCACCTGCAACCAAGATACTGTGTCGGCCGAGATCCTCTCACTGTTCACTTTACAGCTGTGAGGCTTTATCCCCCAGAAAATATCTTTATCCGGGGCATATTTTGTGGGGGAAAGTTTGCCTCCTTTTCCCCCACCTTTACACCCCCTTTTTGGCCCTTATAACCAGCAAGACTTGTAATATGTTGGGGTTAGAAAATTTGGTCTTCAAGCCTCAAGATCCATCTCTCCCTCCATCTTTCTCATTTCCTTAAAAAACCCTAAGTCCCTAATCACCATTTCTTCTACACCACCAAGCTCTACCATCACCACTTCATTTCCAGCAACAAGGAGGGCTTCTCAAAGGCTAAAGAAGCTGCAAATTGGTTCAAGAAACAACAAAAGCCTTGGTCTTCAAGGGTGAGTGACATTTCTCCTCTTTGACCCTTTTTCTTGATCTATTTATAAGCCCTCTATGATTTTTTCTTTGAGCTCCAGCCATAACTGAAAGTGGCCTTCTTTTGAGCTCATTTTCATGTCTCATTAAGGGCTCAACCCTGTTTGAGCCCTCCATGATGCACTTGCTTCATTGATCCTCTTATATGTCATAATCTTGCATGCTATTTTTGGCCCATGAGTAATCTGTTTTTGAGCATGATGTAATCTGTGAATCTGCTTATTTTGGGCCCTTATTCAACATTGTTGAAGGGCCCCTCACCATTTGATGCCTCCATGTGCCACTTGTAGTTACATCCCTTATTTGGCCCCATTTTTGCATAAATTGGCAGCCCCCTTTGCTTCTGTTTTTGGCCTTTCCACAGAACTGAAAGTGGCCTTATTTTGGCCTATACTTCATGTTTCATTAACATTTTTTTTTCTGTTTGGTGATTATTTTATATACTTCATGTTATAGCACCTTTTGAGCCTCAATCTTGTGCCATTTTTTTAGCATGTTTGTATACTGATTCGAAGCTTGCCATATACTGTAAACATTCATATTTTTGGTCCCTCTTCAATGTTGTAGAAGGAAATTTTTCAGTTTGGATTTTGCTTATATCACTTGCTTCATTACCCCTCTCTTGGCCCCCATTTTTGCATGCCATTTTTGCCCTACCTATGCTTGCTGTTTGGCCATGTTTATAACTGTGAAAGTGCCTTTTTTGGCACTGCCTAGCTTCTGTCTTTGCATTACATGTCCATATTGTGCATATTCGGCATAGCTATAGGCCACTTCGGGTGCCTAAATTCGCATTTCGGGACCATTTCATGCATTTGGTGTCATTTCGCCTCATTTCGGGACTGTTTTCCCCCATATTTTAGTGCTGAAATTTTATTACCATGTTTGCTTATCATTTCCCATGCCATAGTTCGCATTACATCATCGCCTCGGTTTGCGTGCCCGTGTGCACGCATTTCGAGGCACTTCATTTTTATCCGCCGGCATCCTATGTAAGTGTGGCTGAGGCTCACTCATGTTGGTATAAGCCCATATCATGTTTTCATGTCATTACATCATCGCTTCGGTTTGCGTGCCCGTGTGCACACATTTCGAGGTACTTCCTTTTTATCCGTCGGCATCCTATGTGAGTGTGGCTGAGGCTCACTCATGTTGGTATAAGCCCATATCATGTTTTCATGTCATTACATCATCGCCTCAGTTTGCGTGCCCATGTGCAAGCATTTCGAGGCACTTCATTTTTATCCGTCGGCATCCTATGTGAGTGTGGCTGAGGCTCACCCATGTTGGTATAAGCCCATATCATGCTTTCATATCATTGCATCGCATTTTGCCATCGCCTCGGTTTGCGTGCCCGTGTGCACGCATTTCGAGACACTTCATTTTTCATCCATCGGCATCCTATATGAGTGTGGCTTCATGTTGGTATAAGCCCATATCATGTTTTCATGTCATTACATCATCGCCTCGGTTTGCGTGCCCGTGTGCACACATTTCGAGGCACTTCATTTTTATCATGTTTTCATGTCATTACATCATCGCCTCGGTTTGTGTGCCCGTGTGCACGCATTTCGAGGCACTTCATTTTTATCCGCCGGCATCCTATGTGAGTGCGGCTGAGGCTCACTCATGTTGGTATAAGCCCATATCATGTTTTCATGTCATTGCATCGCATTCTGTCATCGCCTCGGTTTGCGTGCCCGTATGCACGCATTTCGAGGCACTCTATTTTTATCCGCCGGCGTCCTATGTGAGTGCGGCTGAGGCTCTCTCATGTTGGTATAAGCCCATATCATGCTTCCATGTCATTTAGATCACATTTTGCCGTTGCCTCGGTTTGCGTGCCTGTGTGCACGCATTTTGAGGCACTTCATTCTCATCTACCGGCCTCTTATGAGAGTGTGGCTGAGGCTCTCTCATGTTAGTATAAGTCCATGTTGCATTCTATATGCCATTTCCATGCCATTGCATTGCGCATACCATTGCCTCGATTTGCGTGCCCGTGTGCACGCATTTCGAGGCATCTCATTTTCACAGCATAGTGCATACTAAGTTGTATCTTAGATTGCATTCATGCATTGTCTCAGTTTGCGTGCCCGTGTGCACGCATTTCGAGGCATCTCATTTTCACAGCATAGTGCATACTAGGTTATATCTTAGATTGCATTCATGCATTGTCTCGGTTTGCGTGCCCGTGTGCACGCATTTCGAGGCATCTCATTTTCACAGCATAGTGCATACTAGGTTGTATCATAGATCGCATTCATGCATTTCCTCGGTTTGCGTGCCCGCGTGTACGTATTTCGAGGCATCTCATTTCATAACATTGTGTATGTTAGGATTGTATCTTAGTTGCATTTCATGCATGTCATGCATATTGCATCGTGTTCGGGATAGGACTTAGCCCGGGCATGAGAAACGAGGCACATTTCGTACTCCGAGTGACGGAATGTACCTCAATTCCCCAGTCACCGACACTCCGGATTACCCATGATGGAGTTAGGTCTTGTTGTGTTTTCATGTGCATTCATCCTATATTGAATTGTGCATTTTGACTCTTCGGCCATCATGCCTCGGTATGCGTGATTGGTGGCACGAGGATCGAGGCATGCATATATCTGTGCAAATACATTGCTATGCCCATTTCCTGCTCTCTGTTGCAGCAAAATGAAGAATCAGCAACTTTCCGGGACTTGGCACGCGTTTCAAGAATAACTGCTAAACATAGGCTAATTGGGGCATCCCGGTGGATTTTCGCGCAAGGCAGCCCGGACATGCATCACACATCAGAAGCAAGGCAGTCCCTGGCTTGCACGCCAGTTTTATTTGCTTTCTTAGTTAATTCATTAATTAATTAGGAATTTGTATATTATTCGGACTGTAATATTCTTTTATTTGGGACTGTATTATTTATTCGGACCCTCTGTGCGAGGGCACAACTGTAATAAGTGTGCGTGCTTGTGTTGTATGTCTTCCAACCCCACGTCTTTCTCCCTTTTATTTATCCGCTTATGATGGTTAGAATAGGGCATATTTCAATTAGCATATAATATGATAGCATGTTTGCATTCATTCATCTGTTTTGCATGCACCGGGCTCGGCACACCATACTAACTGCATCGTACTTTCAATTCCAAATTGAATACATGGTAGTTGTAGCATTTCATATACCATCTTAGAATAGCCGAGCCTGTTATAGTTGCATTTTGCATGCGTTGCATTAGGCATTTTTGTATACTTAGGATCATGCATGATTTCTAATTAACTTACTTTTTTTGGCTTGGAGTACTAGGTGAGTTTTATGCTTTAGCATCCTTGCATGCGTGTGAGTGACTGCCATGAATAGCATGCTTACCATGAGGCTAATTGCTAATGTGATATAACTACCTGAATGCCTGTGGGTGAAGGTTGGGTTATCTGAATTGGAATAAATCATCAAAATGTTTCAAGCCTACCTGCGGGTAACAAACCATTTTCAAAAGCAAACATGAAATGTTTTGTTCCAATTCAGACGATCCAGCCTATACTTGTATGCTGTTTTTCTTATACCACTACTCCATGACGTATTTCACTCTAAGAATTATCTAAACTATTGCAATTTTTTTGCCTTTCATTGCTCGGCCAGTTTTTCATTTTTAATTAATTAATTAATTAATTAATTTTATCTTTCACCTCCAATCACTATTTTGTTCCTGCTAGTCATATCTTTTAATACAATTGAATCTTCCTTTCAAAGCCCAGATGATGCCATAACTGAATATTTGACATTTGGTAATCCCAATTCTTACTGTGAGAAGCTTGAGAACTTGCTTACTCATGGTCTCGTTGATAGGCAGTTGGAACTAAAAGAAGAAAAATCAAAGCAACAATTTTGATTCTTGAATGGTTATGCAGATTTCAATTTGTTTCAACTGTAAGAGGTATTGCCAATTTGCATAGATGTAACAAAAAAAAAT
>NW_021025286.1:834769-863329 GCF_004153795.1 Camellia sinensis
AACAGAACTTACACCTTTTTTGAAATAAGTTACATCTTTTCTGAACATGCTTACACCTTTTATGGAAATCTGAATTATATTTTCCTAAAATTTAAACCTTCAATGGGAAGTTACACCATTGTGACATAACTTTCATATTTTGTGAAAACTACATACATGTTTTTGAAAATATACACCTTGCATGGAAGGAGTATTTGAATAAAATTTATACCTTTTGTTAAAAACATATACCTTTTCTGAATGATTACACCTTTTTGTGGGAATGTTTACACCGTTTTTGAATGGTTACTGCTTTTGTGAATAACTTTTTTCATAAAATTTACACTTTTTATGGGATATTACAACTTTTCTGCCAGCAAAACTTACACATTTTTAAAAAATTTACACCTTCTATAGAAAATATGTTTTCAGCAAGTTTACACCTTATTTTAAAAGCTTACACCTCTTCTAAAAAGGTACTCCTTTTGTGAAGCAAACATGTTTAAAAATTTTTGCACCTTTTAAATAGGAGTTACATCTTTGGTGAAGACAGTTAGACCTTTTTTTAAAATTTACACGTTTTATGGAAAATAAGCTTTTGATAAAGCTTGTTTAGGGAAGATGTAAGTTTTGTTTTTCACTAAAGGTGTAACTTGAAATAATAAGTGTAAATTTTATGAAAAAGGTTTTTCCACAAAATGTGTAATTTTTCAAGAAGTTATAAATATTTCCGAGAGAAGATGTAAATTTTTAGGAAAGGTGTAAACTTTAGGAATAGTTGTAAACTTTGTGATTTTTTACAAAAGGTACAAGTTCCCAAATAAGGACCAATCATCGAAGCTGAATGTTTCGTTTTTACAAAAGATATAAGTTCCCAAAGAAGACCAATCCGAATTAAAGCTGAATGTTTCGTTTTTAGAAAAGATCCAAGGTGTAACTTTTATTAATAAAATTAATGTAAAGATATAAAGTTCCAAGGTGTAACTTTTATGAAGAAATTTAATTTATAAATGATGTCAGTTTTCATTAAAAGGTGTAGGTTGTCAGAACAAGTATAAAAGTTTAAAAAATGCCGAAGTGTTCAGAAGAGGTGTAAGTTCTGTCGGCCCGTCCGTCTCTCTTCCATCTCGGACCTCTCTCTTTGTTTGTCTTTCTCTTTGCCCGTATCTCCGTTGTTCCATTTCCCCGTAGCTATAGGGTTTTACAGAGAAAAATATTTGAGTGCTGAGCTTGAGTTCTTGGGAAGGCTAGCCATGGAAGTGGATGCATAAATACTTTTTTTAAGTTGATTTTTGTCGGTGGAGCACAACCGCAAGGGTTAATCGAGCACCACCGTCGGTTTGTCTGATCCGGTTGGTATTTCCTTTATTTCGTGCTGGTACATTATCTGTCTCCTTGTTTGTCTTCTATCATTTGCATATACCTTCACACCCAACCCGAAATCGACCCAATAGGAACTGTTCTATACTCCATTTTCGTATTTTGTGCTATTCGAATAGGAACTCTTCCCTCTGCTAACCGAAATGGACCTAATAGGAACTATTCTGTACTCAATTTTTGTATTTTCTCCCTTTCGAATAGGAAGTCTTCCCTTTGCTATCAGTGTTGCAAGTTGAACATAGGTATCATAGTAGTTAGCAACAAGCATAAATGGTGTTCTGCATTTACATGGCGAACTTGTTAGGTTGGGTTATATATAACAAAATAAGACTTTAAAAAAAATTTGTGTAATGTTGGCACGGGAAAAACAATTTTTTTTTCGAGTAGCCAAAGAAGAAAAAATAAGAAACTCGATAAACAAACAATGACTAATCTTGTTTCCGTAACAGGTAGCACACTCGGTTGAATTCTGTTTTAAACTTTGTAGCACTCGGTGATTTTATATTGCCGGAACTTATGTTTAGAAACAATCTGTGGTACACGGACTCTTCAAAATAGATCAAATACCTATGTCGGACACCTGAGAGTTGGACAAGGGTATGGGATATGTGTTGGATACTTTTCAACGGACACTTCTTATATAATTGTATAAAACACAATTATTATATGTGCAAATTATTGTGAAATTACTATAAATGTGATTTTGACACCGTGAGTTACATATAGTACCATTTTATGTCACATATTAGATTAAAAATATGATATTTTTTCCCCACACCATGTGCCATTGAATGTAGGGTTAAGATTTAATGAGTCGGACCTGTACATACATACCGCACCCGGCACCCGTACCTAAGTCCGTGTAACACAGTAAACAACTCTTTCTTTCAGTGCTGAAGTTCATGCATAGTTGACGGTATTCAACCTAAAACATAGGAAAGCCAATTGAAAGAGTTGAAATGAGGATGACGATTTCCAAATTTTGTAGAGAGCTATTCGTTCCCACACCCAATTCTGAATCAAGAGTTGAAGCGTTCACTTTCATGGCTAGCCTTTCCAACAACTTAAGCGGCCAGAGACGATGGCTGAAAACCAATACCTTCTCCCCACCTAAGTCGAACAACCCCAACAGATTAAGGAAGAAGTTTGGCTTCAGTCCTTCTTTAATATCCAACTTTTCTAAGATGTGGTCCATCCGGGCATCGTCAATGCCCTCTGTTTCTGTGGTTGACGTGTCTGTAGGTGAAATCTTTAGGAGGGATCTCAACTGTGGGTGCCCATACAGTGTGCTCCCATCTCAGGTGATGTTTAACTGCTTAACGAAGTTGTTCAGTTCTTCAACTTCACGAACTGTCGTAAGGGTGAGGTGAAGAAATTCAGAGAAGTCAACAAGCCCAGGCAATTCACGAAGAAAATCTCATTTGTAGAAATGGGCAACCTTGCCTGTCATTGCACGCAACTTTTGAATGACGGTTACCTTTCTCTTGAAGTTATCATCTTGCATATATATACAACAGTTACATTTGAAGAGGAAGGTAGCTATCATTCATGAGTTGCGGGCTGTCTGGACTTTATTGAGCGAGTTCATGAATGCGTACTCTCATTTGTCCTTTTTATGACCTTCGTGTAGAATGAGAATGGATGGGTACGTTAGTAATATTTTTTTGTAGGCAGTGGCAGTCTTGCTTGTTTCATTGTCACACACAATTGATGAAACTTGTTTGTACGCCCGGAAAAGTATTCTTCTCTAATCTGCCCACTGTTTGAGCACCCGAAGGTAATGGAGCATGGGCCAGGATTCACCCACCTCGATTCTCTGCAACCAAGTTGCTCAGTAGGAAATTGAAGCCCTCAACTTGATGGCTACCCTTGCCAACAACTTAAGCGGCCGGAGACGATGGCTGAAAACCAATACCTTCTCCCTACCTGACTCGGACAAACCTAACAGATTAAGGAAGAAGTTTGCCTTCAGTCCTTGTCTAATATCCAACTTTTCTAAGATGTGGTCCATCCGGGCATCGTCAATGCCCTCTGTTTCTGTGGTTGACGTGTCTGTAGGTGAACTCTTGCGGAGGGATCTCAACTGTGCGTGCACATACAGTGTGCTCCCATCCGAGGTGATGTTCAACTTCTTAACTACGTTGTTCAGTTCTTCAACTTCACAAACTGTCGTAAGGGTGAGGTGAAAAAATTCAGAAAAGTCAACAAGCCCAGGCAATTCACGAAGAAAATATCATTCATAGAAATGGACAACATTGCCTGCCATTGCACGCAACTTTTGAATGACGGTTACCTTTCTCTTGAAGTTATCACCTTGCATATATATACAGCAGTTACATTTCAAGAGGAAGGTAGCTGTCATTCATGAGTTGCGGGCTGTCTGGACTTGATTGAGCGTAGAAATGAAATGCGTACTCTCATTTGTCTTTTTTATGACCTTCGTGCAGAATGAGAATGGATGGGTACGTTAGTAATATTTGTTCGCAGGTAGTGACAATCTTCTTCCTTAATCTGTTAGGCTTGTCTGACTCTGTTGGGGAGAAGGTATTGGTTTTCAGCCGTCATCTCCAGCTGCTTAAGTTGTTAGAAAGGCCAGCCATTAAGTTCAGGGCTTTAATTTCCTACTGAGCAACTTGGTTGCAGAGAATCGAGGTGGCTGCATCTTGGCCCATGCTCCATTACCTTCGGGTGCTCAGACAGTGGGCAGATCAGAGAAGAATACTTTTCTGGGCGTATAAGCAAGTTTCATCAATTGTATGTGACAATGAAACAAGCAAGACTGCCACTGCCTACCAACAAATATTACTAACGTACCCATCCATTCTCATTCTGCACGAAGGTCATAAAAAAGGACAAATAAGAGTACGTATTTCATGAACTCGCTCAATAAAGTTCAGACTGCCCGCAACTCATGAATGACAGCTACCTTCCTCTTCAAATATAACTGCTGTATATATATGCAAGATGATAACTTCAAGAGATGTTGGTGCGAGGTGACCAATATCCATCAGATGCAATGACGACAACTCCTGCAAAGTATTGCAATCAATATTTACAGGAACACAAACAAACGGCTGCAACATGTGGCTGTTAACCTTAAAATTTTGCGTAAACACAGACAACAACACGCAGAATTTCCCAACACATACAGATTTTGAAACAGACAAAAGAAAGGGCACACATGGAAATTTTGCATTTCTTTCACACAGCTTACAATTAAAACAATTATGTGTAGAAGCGATAAATGCATAATTTCACAAATATTCAAGAGGAAGGACTACATTGTGTTTTTCATTTAGGGCTGAAGGACTACACGCACATACTTTTATGAAGGCCCGACTACAAAGGACAAAGAAGTAACTGAACTATTTCATGATGGGGTTAAACAATCAGGACACGATTCTGCTGTCAGAGAAATTGGTGCTCATCCCAGGCGCTTAAGTTGTTGGAAAGGCCAGCCATCAAGTTGAGGGCTTCAATTTCCTTGCTTGTTTCATTGTGACATACAATTGATGAAACTTGCTTGTACGCCCGGAAAAGTATTCTTCTCTGATCTGCCCATTGTCTGACCACCCGAAGGTAATGGAGCATGGGCCAGGATACAGCCACCTCGATTCTCTGCAACCAAGTTGCTCAGTAAGAAATTGAAGCCCTCAACTTGATGGATGGGGTTTCATCTGGTTTTTGTGCCTGGGATGAGGACCAATTTCTCTGACAGAAGAATCGTGTCCTGATTGTTTAACCCCGTCATGAAATAGTTCAGTTGCTTCTTTGTCCTTTGTAGTCGGGCCTTCATAAAAGTATGTGCGTGTAGTCCTTCAGCCCTAAATGAAAAACATAATGTAGTCCTTCCTATTCAATATTTGGGAAATTATGCATTTATCGCTTGTACACATAATTATTTTAATTGTAAGATGTGTGAACGAAATGCAAAATTTTGATGTGTGTCCTTTCTTTTGTCTGTTTCAAAATCTGTATATGTGTTGGGAAATTCTGCGTGTTGTTGTCTGTGTTTACGCAAAATTTTGAGGTTAACAACCACATGTTGCTGCCGTTTGTTTGTGTTCTTGTAAATATTGATTGGAATACTTTGCAGGAGTTGTCGTCATTGCATCTGATGGATATTTGTCACCTCGCACCAACAATCTTAGTTTTCTCCTTAAAGACTTGCTACCAGTTGGTTTCGTACATATGTTTGTAAACAAACGAAATCCATCACCAAGGAATATGCTAATTTTTTTCCGGATCAATTCTTACAGCAGCCCTTGTACTTTTGTGTTTGTGTTATTTGTTTTGCACAAATTTTGAATGGACTCGCTTTGCAGCATCAATTTTGAACTTTTGTTTCAATTACGTCCATTTGATTACAACTCTTCACTATTTTGTATCAGAAAATATGCATATACGTGGCAACTGTACTTTTTGTTGTAGTCAACTTATAACTTTACTGAACTTACATAATCTCAATCAATTGACATTACAATCTTTGTTTTAAAAATGACAAACGGCATTAGCAATTTGATCGAAAATGTCCACGAAATTTGAAATGGACTGTCACAATTTAGGTAGTTTAAAGTGCATCGATCCAAATTAGACAACGGACAAAATGTGTACACCACTCTTGTAATTTTCCCTAAAATCTAATTTGTATGATTTGCTCTTTCATAAGGGGAAGGAAAAGATTGAAAACAATTGCCGAACAACATATCCAAATGTCTGACACTATCGCTGGCTCTTGTTGAAAGCGGCCAGTTGCACCATTCATTTGTTACAGGTACTAGTTGTTTATTTTGACAATCTGGAATTACATTTTTCGTACTGAAATTACATGCCTCGTCGAAGTTCAGTTTGTGATGTTTCAAATTTGTTTTGTTCCGCATGTCTGAAAATGTTTAAATTGGTGTCGATTCAGTCCCAGATGTACGAAAGCTGTCTTATGCCAATTTCGGGGCCAGCTTGACATAAAAACTTGCATATATATATATATATGTATTCATATTTCACATTTAGTGATGATAAGCTTGACGATGCTTGCATGCAGCCAGCAATAATTCAAGGAAATGCAAGGGCCAGACAACACTCGATGAAAAATGGTGAGTGTCGAAATCTGTATTCTCTATAATACACTATGATGGAAACACATCGCTGGGTTGCTATCCACACGTTGTATTGAATGGTCGTAGTGGGCTTCTGATTGTTTCACGTTTGTAGGATTGTAGCATGTAATAATGTCACCTTCCTATTGTTTTTTTAAATTTCAATTCGTTGTAAAAGTCCAGCTACGTTTTGTCGCTGACTTTTTGCTGCAACTGTTATTTGTATTTGCAATCTTATTTAATTACCAACAATACACACGGATTGCGTTTGGCATAAAGTTGTAGTTATAGTAATTTTGGACTCATAGTTGTTACTTGTCTTGTACGTCTGTCATTTTCTTGGTTAAAGACTAGAAAGGAGATTGGGGAAAGGTGGAAGGCACTCCCCTCTGATGAGAAAAAGAGGTTTGCGGAAATGGCTAAGGCGAGCGCTAAGGAACATGCCAAAGTAGTACCATGTGCACCGAAGTCTGAAAAGGTCATTACGTACTTCATGTTTTCGTAAATGCATTTGGCTAGGTCCTGCTTTGCTGACATTGTTGGTTGTATTTTTGTATTAATTTAAGGGTAAAAAATGTGCAGGGTAAAAGGCAACTCCGCATATCATTGAAGTCAATTGTTGAGCTAGTTAACCGGTTCAACGAAGCACAAAAGCAGGCAGTCATTGACATTGGGTTTGCTGGCCTCCTGGGGATGAAGTGTACACGTATAGATCACGACTTGTGCGCATGGTTGGTACAAAACTTCGATCCTGACAGTAGTTCATTGAATGTTCATGGTTGTCAAGTCAGGCTCATGTGTAAGGCAGTAATGTTTTATTGGGAATACGGTGTGAAGGCGATGACGTGCAGTTGGCTGGGTCATTAGAAGCATATCCCAATATCTACGATGAGGTTGGAGTTGTTAACAGAGTCATTCCTTCGAACAAGTTGAGAATTTATCTGACCGAGACTGCTGGTGCGAAGGACGAGTTTCGGCGAAAATTTGCGCTGTACGTGTTGGGGGCCATGTTGTGTCCTACCACAATGACCGGGTTGAAGCCATCGTTCATTCATGCCGTGAAGGACGTGAATCGTATGCGAGCTTGTAATTGGGCAAAGTTGACACTGCAATTCCTTCACAACGGTGTTCGCAAGTATAAAGGTCATCGCGGTGCAACTGGATGTGCTTTCCTGCTAATGGTATGCCAATAACTCGATCTTTTGTTTCCATTCCCCCGTTCATATGTTTCATGCATTGTTCTGTCATGGTTCAACAAATTGGCCTTGATTGGGACATACAATGGTACCCGCTGAGCATCAAAAGGCTGATATTTTTACAAAACCCCTTAATCTTCTTAGGTTTGAGTTCCTTAGAAAGACCTTGGGTGTAGTACTCAGTCACTAGGGTGTGACCTATTACTTGAACGGGTGAGAGTGATTGGCTTAATGCGTACTTGGATGCTATAATCTCTTAGTCATTGATTCTTGTCATATCTGTATTTAAGACTCGTATAAACTACGTTGCGAAGAGGGCGTGGGGGACATAAATTTTTTTTCTTGGTTTCATCAATAAAGTCCTTGGTGTGCTGTACAATTTTTTCCCCAAAAAACATTGCATGATATGTGCCTATAAAGTTGACAGCATCCTCAATAAAATCGGTATGCTATGTACGTTCCACTGCAAAATTGAGAATAATGAATGTCATTGTTACTGAATATAGTTCATTTCTGTGGGAAGAACAACTTAATTATGGTGTGCCCCTTAATGTCCACAACTGTTGTACCTTGATTGTGTTTGTCTGAGCTCGACTACGACGCGGTCCACACATTGGCTTCATGATTGGGGTGATACCCAAATACGGGAGACGCTGCGACGAATCAGAAGGAAGCAAAATTTCCCAACAATTGTCGTAAGCACTCCTACCATTGTGCACATTTCACACCATCGACCCACTTGTCTTCAACATACAATGTCAGACTTCATTTATGCGTTTCTATGATTAGGTGGAGTTTGATTACAGTAACGCCGATGATGCTGACATGGATGCATGCCATGTCGAGAACCAACAAACAGGACAATACAATGAAGTCTGTATGAGCAATTTGGAGTCCGACATTCGTGAACTGAAGGAAATGATGAAGCAAGTTCTCCACAACCAAACAGATTTAATGGAGATGTTACGACATTTCGAAGGCAAGCAAGTTGTTGGCAATGACAAGGTAATCCATCCAAGCATTACGCAATTTTCACACAGTTGAGCCACATCATTTGAAGATGGTTTGTAAGACTAAGTTCACGAATGTGTATGTATGATTAGGTGGAAGACAATGATGTGTGTATCATTAACCTCTCTTCCAACATTGCTCAACTGAAGGAAATGCTAAAGCAACTGCTTTAACGTTTCAGTTTGGGCTGCAACGAACCGTTCACTGAACAAACCAATTTACGTGAACTGAAGCAAATGCTACACCACCTGATCGAAGGTATATTCTCTACACCGCAATCGGCAGGCGTGGCCAAACAGGGTGTGGACCCTGCTGTTCGAGTCGAGGCACATGAGGATGGCGTGGTCAAACCATCTGACGAAGTTAACCCAATAGAGTGTAATATTTCAGATGTACAAGGGGTGGATCACCAACAGCAGATTTTGAAGGGAACCTTGGCAAGGGACAAAAGTCATTTGCATGATGGGCACAAGCTGAACATCGAAGAAGGTGGGGACAACAACAAGAAGGGAGGCCTTCAGTCAGGGAAAACATATGAAACTGAAGATAAATACAGTCCTGACCTTCAGTCAGTGGGCGTGAAGAACGTGGCGTGCGATGTGCATACTTCTTCTACTAAGCTTGGCAAACCATTGGGAGCAACTGGAATCGTTAGAGGAAGTGCAAAGGGAAGACGAAAAGGAAAAGGAAAAGGAAAAGGAAAAATGTGCGGAAGTGGAGTTCAAGCCACTGAGGTCGGGGATATGCAATTGTGCATCGATAGCAGAACAAATAGTGGAGTTGACGACAGCAGTTCACCTGTGGATGTTGATGGTGTGGACAACGTGAACAAGGTACAAATACTGCCTTTAATGCCCCACAAGTTCTGAATACCCAATTCATGCCCACATCAATAATGTGAATCAGTAATTTTACAATCATCTGTGTTGTATTGTACTAGTTGTCAAAGAATTGCATGTTTGCAGTTATGACTGCTGCCATATGTTAGTACACATTTCTAACAAACTTCGCACCAAACATCACAAGTTAGGAAAACTCTGAGGCTCACAGTTTTTACATCATTTCACGTTCTTTTTTATGACTACCGGCCTTGTAATGTAAGCTTCAATATTTTTTATGAAATGCATACTATTAGTTGGCTGTTTATTTTTGTAGGACTCGTTGACGATGTTGGACAGCGAAGGGTTGTTATCGGCGAAGGAACAAAAACTTCTTCACTATGTATTTGACGATAGCAAAAATGAAATGTATTGTTTCATTTACTACTTGCAAATTTTCAATGACAGTCCACTGTGAAATAACTATCGTTCTAAGGATCATTTATTGCTTGTAGGGACATTGTTGTTTCCATGAATCTTCATGGACGGGCATGTGAAGTTGGCACCCGGCGTGACATGCGCACGCTCAAACCAGGGTCGTGGCTATCCGACACTGTAAGTGTTGGCTGCACAAATATGAATCTGCGTTTTTCAGTACCCCTAACTCAGAAACCTTTCTAATCAACTTGCCTTGTGTCTTGCATACAATGTTCCAGCCAATCAACTTGGTGGTGGTGCAATTGACTAATCGACAGAGGGATTTACACAATGACGGGAGGCACACTGATTGGTTCTTTCCCGTATATCTGTCGGTAAGTAAGTGTTTAAAGCTACTGCCTTTCAATTACAGAGGAGTGCATTGGTTGTGCGTTAAAATTGATATGGTGGACCGTGTAGCCTACCTATTTGACTCTGTCCCATCCAACCGACCGAACAAAAGGAAGCTAAATGCAGCTAAAATTTTGGTATGTCCTTCTGGTGCATTTCTGAACACTACAAAAAACTTGAACATCCTTTACGTAAACCAACTTCAACCTTGTGGAACAGGTTGAAACTATGCACGACTTGCTGCAACTACACTTTGGAAATGATTATGTTACAGACGTGCATAGCTTCCACCGCTGCATGTTAGATGAGAGGCCAGTACAACAACTGGACGAGTAATCCACAATCCCTTCCTCACATTAATGTCTAAGCTGCATGACTGACTTAACGAACCTATTAAGTATTGACGACAACTTTAATGTGAAATTATTTTTGTAGCACGTTTGACCGTGGGATGTTCGTCATCAAATTCATGCAACAACCTGATTTAAGCCCCGGTCCACACAAGGTACATTCTACCACTTAATTTCCATTTGTCAATCAAATCCTTCCTCGTATGTCCTGCAATTTTAACTGATTTGTCTTATGATTTTTGTGTACAAAGTTCACTCCCTCTGTGCGTCATAAGTTGTTGGTTGACATCGTTATGGATGTCAATAATGCAAAGATCGCAAAGTACCGGGAGTGCCTTCATATGAGCAATGCCACAAGCTAGGCAAGTGATGGGAATGGGCTGCCAGTACGCCAGTAATTTGGGTGGCAATAGGACTTTAACTAATTTTTTATTCTTTGATTTCAATATGGATGTTAATTATGGCTCCCCAGTATTGTTTTTGCTGGACGATGTAAATATGGACCAACTGCAGAGTGCAAGTCAAATGTAAACATGGATCAAACATGTCGATGTGGCTGCTGACTTAGTACTATTTTCTTTACGCATGTTTCTTGTTCGAATGAATGCGACTGTAACTGTATATAATTTACGGCTGCTTTTGTTACCGAAGTTAATTTATAATTTAATTACAAAAAAGGGAAAATTAATTTTCAAAAATGAAAGAAACCACATTATGAATGAAAACTCAATACTCTTCGTAGGTAAGTTATATATCAGCCCATTAGCACATATGACTCCAGCCAAAACAAAACTTTCATGGCTTACAGGGAAGGTTAAAAAAAAAAAATCAAATCTACATATCTGCTGCATCATCAGCAGCGTCTTCTGAAGAGTTGTCCGTACTGTCTGATTGACTGTCCTCATCCATTGTCTTATCAGACTTCGCTTCGTCTGCCACCAATTTGTCATCAGTCAGCCAATCAACGTTCTGCTTGATAGTGCCGACTTGCCGCTCCAAACATGACAACCGTGTGTCCACTTCATTCAGCCTTTCGTAGATAGCTTGCAACTGCTAGAATGCAGGAGCAACATGAGCTTCAATAATAGCTTCAATCTTGTTCGAATCGGACATTTTGTAGGAATATGTGTATGGTTTATTTTACTGACTACTTTTTTAAAGGAATGTACAGATTGTAAGTATTTGTAATATATGGTACATGACTTGTATGTTTGCAGAAGACCTCATGCATTGTGACATACATCGTATTAATTTCTCAAACTAGCTGAATTCATCTTGCAAAAATTCGTTCCTTCTTGCATGCACCAAGTCATCCGTTCAGTACCCCTGATCGTCCATTATTTGGCATTTCCAACACACATGCATTGTACCTTCCATCAGTACTATCCCACTGTCATTGATTTCCACACCCACAGTTCATCATACATTCACATTCGTCATTTGCATTTGTGCCCCAACCCAATTACATGTCTACTCATCCATAAAGGTCAGCAAAATTGCTCTTATCAGATACATATGCCGTTCCAATTGCACCGAACCTTTAAATGAAATACCCGCAGTCATTAAGTTGCTTTTACACAGTTTGGGTAGTTGTTGCCACCAAACAACAATAAGTGTGTTCACATCTTTAAACCTACCACCAACGTATTAATGACTACGGGTTTAAGGTAATTTAACATTTACAACCAACCACAAAAAAGTTTGCAACCAGTGTTGTTTCCTTTGCATTTGGGTTTGTTTTTGCGTCTATATATTCTTCGTGAACCTGGGAAAACAAAGTTGGACTCAATCAAGAACCTTCACACCTATGGATGCATACCACAGCAAACGTGGTCGTGGACAATCACTTGCAACGGCTGCCAGCTCCTGACCGAAGTCACCAGAATTGGATTATGCAGGTGGGTATATCGATTCCTTCGGTGATTGACGTTTCTTTGAAACAGGGTTCCCATTGTGTAGTTTTGAACCTCTATGGGATTACAACTGCACCCCAATACAAGATGCTTTCCTAGGGAAGTATTTTGAAATTCCAGTTTCACTGTTTGCCAAACGAGTTCAGTGTGAACACCACTGTCGATGTGCTTTTCTGAAGGTCACAAAAGCTCGATCGGTTGAAATGCAGCGGCAATTCCCTCATGTCATCGACTCCCAACTTAGGCATCGTTTGCAAAGTGAGGTTGATCAAATGACTCGTTGACTCATTAGGAAATCACGGATAGAGAACGCAAAGGCAGAGTTGAAGATACATGGATCGAACCCGGCATCTGCGATCAAGGCTATAATGGAGGATCCTACACTGGTGTCGGACCCTGACCTTTCAAATTACTCAGACTCCGAGGTTGTTGATTTGAGCGAGGATTAGCAAACCTGGATATGTGTATGACATAGTAAGCGTAGTCTTGTAAGATGGTATCGTTGCGCGAAAATAAACGAGTTAGAAACTAACAGACCGTCATACTCTGCTAACCATTGCAATGGTGCATGCGTTAACGTCTTCATCATGTCCACTTTGTTGAAGGTATTTTTTTGGGTCACCGTCCTCGACTAAAAGCTGTCTTATGATTTTTGTTGGTACGATGACAAGGTAATTTTTTTGTAATGTCAATGACCGATATCAGAAACTATCATTAACCTATGTTTTGTTGATTACTTCATGTTTGTGAATCGTTCAATATGGACAACAAGGTTTAAGTGTCGGAATCATTGCCTGGAATCACAAGCTGTAATTGCAAACAAAAATTGTGCACAACCAGCCAACGGTCTCATACACTCTCACCATCAATATGGGCACAAAATGTTTTGTTTTTTCAAAGACGACGGTTGTGTGGAAGCATACCCCATGGGGTCAACCTGTGCATTACCAATTTTTCTCCCATTGTGCATTGTTATGAACTAATCAGCTCCCCTTCAAACAAAAAAATATACAATAGACCATGCAGAAACAGAGTATTGATATTCATTAATGAAGAAGTCAGCACGATGGTGAAGAAATGTACCACGCATCCTACATCTGCTTTCAACTTGCTAACAGATAATAGTTGAGGCCACAGATAAGTGACAAACAGATACTAGTTGACAGATAACAGATTTGCCAAATCTGTTAATTACAAACAAACCTGCAACACATAACAGAAGTTGTTCATTACAACCAAAATTGATGCACCCAGATAAGAGAACCTGCAACAGAAAACAGGCCACAGATAAGTGACAATGCACCGAAAAAATTCAGTCATCCACAAAGCATCCACAAAATTCATCCACAGAGCATCCACAAAAATGAATCCACATACCATCCACAAAATTCGTCCACAGATCTGCCAAATAGCATCCACAAAGCTCTTACAATGACACCAATGTTTCCCAAAATTCATTACAGACTAACATTATAAGTCACATCATAATAACTTATAAAATTCATTCCGTACATTCATTCCATAATAAAATTCATTCCACAAAGCTATTAAGTAAGTTACATAAGTTACATCATAATAAAATTCATTCCATAAACATTACTTACATAATGAAGTACAATACAACAAAAACTGGTACAAACTTCCATTCAATTTCCCAAAATACAAACAAGTACGAAAGTTACATGATCAAGTACAAAATGATAGAAGGGCTGTGCTACATCCCCCGAATTTGGGGGCCCCTAATCCCCCGAAAAATCAGAAAAAGGCAAAAAAAAAAACATGCCCAAAACGACGTTGCTTTGGGCATTAGGGGGATTAGGGGGGGCATTTTTAGGGGGACAAATCATTTTCCTATTTTCTATCATTGAGAAATGATTTGTCCCCCTAAAAATGCCCCCCCTAATCCCCCTAATGCCCAAAGCAACGTCGTTTTGGGCATGTTTTGGGGGGTTAGGGGGCCAAAAATTAGGGGCATGTAGCAAGGCCCTAGAAAAAATAATGAAATACACCATCGCTTTGATTATATTTTCTATCCTTTCAAGCCTTCGACCATGGTCATTTCCCAAGTCATGAAGCCTCGTCCTTACATCGTTGAAGTGTTCTACTGTTAAAGCATCACCAGCTCTAGTGTTGGAAGGGATTGTGGACATAACGCCTTCATCATCTTCAGCCACGAAGTTGAAGTAATTGCAATGGGGAGTGGGAGTGGTACTCTACAATGCATGACAATCAGTTAGTTGAATACGACAAATATTACTGTGACTACTAAAGGATTAAAATTTCCAATACATACTTACATATTTTGATGGGCAAACAAAGCACAAACGCCCTTCATTTCCATTCTTATTGTTCTGACAATACGTATGGCAGCGGTTCTTCCACAATTGCACAGCCTCGTTTGTAATCTTATGTTGCTAATGTTAGAAGAAGAAGCCATTTTTTAAATCCGCATACATGAGAAATTTGTAGTGGTCTGCTATGCTTCTGTTTGATGGGGTTAATAGCAGGTCTAGGTTAATTTGAGGGACAGAGTGTGTCTTTACTGAAAACATCTATTTGTTCAAACTGCCATGTTTAATAGCATTTGCACAGAGGTTACACAGACTAAACTGTTAATAGCATTTGAACAAACATCGCAGCTCAATGTACACACATAGCATTTTGAAACTGAACAAATACAGCAGTTTCAAACATAGCATTTGTGATTAATTACAGACATGTTACACACATAGCATTTTCAATCTGAACAAACATGGCAGTTTTACAAACATATCAGTTCAATGTCAAGTAAATTATCAATCACACATGTTAAACAACTATTATCAACAAATCATGTTGAAGTGAAATGATTAGGGGCAGATTGTTGGAGATTGTGATTCAGTAGTTATCAAACTGAAATAGTTATCAACAAATGACACATGTGATTTTCAACAAAGCACACTGAAATACTTATCAACAAATCAGTAATAGTTATGAACATTTAAGTTCAGTTTGATAATAGTTACCAATGTTGATAATAGTTAATTGAAGTCACGCAGCTAACACATTAGTTGATAGCAGTTCATTACAACAATTCATGCGTGATTGACAACAAATTCAGCAAAATCACATTATCAATCACACATTGAAAATTACACAACTATATGCATTCGTTCAACTAATTATCAATCTGCATAATCATACTATGTTCTGCAAAGATGTGATCCTTTCATTTTATGTTGGATCAGTTTCTGCGTATTCATACTACGTTCTGCAAAATTTATACTTTAACTCTAAAAGGTAAATGCATAAATGTTCGTCACAATATGTGCCACATTTTTCAAGCATACCATTTATCTATCTGCATAACAATAATTTTCAAATCTATTTTGTGAATCACAACCCTAACTTTTTGATTTCAGCATTTGGAGGACGAACCTGGCTCATCTATGGCCTGAAAGCCCACGTTATCGTAAACAAATTCCTTCTCTACAGCCGATGGTGGTTGCGGTCGAGCTATGGTTTGCGAAGCAGAGAAAATGAGGGCTACAGCGGTGGGTTGGGTTTACGAGTGGGTGGCCGTCGGGAGTGGTCGCCGGTGAGGCTGGGTTCGGTGGAGGAGGAGTGAGTGTGACAGTGAGGGGGAGTGAGAATGAGATTGAGGTGTATACTCTGTATAACCTGTATAGCAGAACGGGAAAACGAAAATTTATGTTTGGTTTGCATTTGGGAGACGAGTTTTAAAGAAAAAAATTTCTAAAAAATTGTTTGGTTTGAGTTTTTCTAAAAAAAATTTCAAAATCACTTTCTCTCTCTTACACATCAATCAATCACTTTTTCTCTCTCCTCTCTCCTTCCCAATCACTTTTTCTCTCACACACATCTACTCAAATTCTCCCAAAATATCAAATCATCCCAAACTCTCAAAAAAACAACTCTCCCAATATATACAACCAAACAAATCAAAAAAAAATTTAAACTCTCCCCAAATTTTTTTTCAAAAACAACTCTCCCAATAACAAACCAAACAATCTTTATTTTAATTTTTAGTCCATAAGCCAAAAAATCACTAACAAAAGACAGTATGAATTAAGATTGGGACCCCCTTTCCCCGTACGAGGATCCTCTCCTTACAAGCCCCTCCTTGTGCCCGTCCTTGCAGAGCCTTCGGGCCTACTTTCAGGCCCAATTTTGATAATCCGAACCGTTCGTATTTTATGATTTATTCAGTATATCATACCTGTCAAAAACCAAGTTAATTTATTCACTCTCTCTGCTTCCAACTCCCTATGGAGCCTCCATTTCTCCTCCCCTGCCTTGGCGCGCTCGCCCTCTAGTTCCCTCTGGAGATCGCCCACTCTGCTATCCACCTCGTCCTTCTGCCTGACCAGCTCCTCATTATTGCTCATAGCCTCATCATGTCACTCGACCGCGACGGCGCAGGCTCTTTGGGCCTCATCCAACTTCTTCTGCTCGCCAGCAAGTTGGAACTCGAGCGACACAACCTGGCGGCGTGTGTCCTCTAGCTCCGCCTTAACCGTTTGCTACTCAGCGTTGGCACTCTCCCAACTTGCACTCTTCCAACTTGCACTCTTCTCCTTTAACTTTGCAAGGTGGGCCTTGGCCTCATCTGCCTTGAGTTTGGCAGCCCCCGCCTTCCTCAGCAGGCCCCGCCTTCCTCAGCAGGGCCCCTGCTAAGGTGGTTACCTCCATTTGAGCGGAGTATAACCCCCTTAGGAGCTCAGCCTCGTTGAATCTGGAGGCCGAGCGCAGGGCTGCCTCTTCTACAATCCCTACAAGGCGATCTGCCCCTGCTCTGGCTGGGCCTTTTTCTCCCTCCAGCCGCCCCGCCACCGCACGAGCATGGTACATTGCCGTGGTCCCACCGACTCCTCCTTCTTGAGGTACAAGACCCCCCTGAGGCTGTCCCTCCCTTCTTGGCCCAAGGCCAACAGCCTCATCCTCCACTTGCCTTTCGGGGACGACCTTTGCGACCCCTGCGGCGATCGCCGCCACCACTGGCACCACCTCCATGACCTCTGAGGCAACATCCACCACTTCTGGGCCACCTACCCTTCCTGGGGCCCCCTCCACGTCTCCCCCTTTAAAACTTTTCAAAATCATCCGCCAAAACCGTCTCTTCAACACCCACAATGACCTAACGTTTCGTTTCTGATCCAATGCCTAATCTTCCCCCCTTTTGCGGGATATGGCCACGTGTACGGCCACGATGCACTGTCCATCCCCCTTACCCTATCTTTTTTACTTCCAATCATCACTTTCCACGCCGCCCCTTGAGCCCCGCATCAATCCGCCCGTCCTTCACACGATCAGCCCTCCCCACGGTCGGCATGTCCTCAACGGTCGGCCTTCTCGCGTAGTTAGCCTGTCCTTACGGTCGGCCCCTTGGGTCGGCCTACCCTCACGGTTTGCCCATTGGGTCGGTCTGTCCTCACGGTCGGCCTTCTCGCGCGATCGGCCTGTCCTTACAGTCGGCCCCCTTGGGTCGGCCTGTTCTCAACGGTCAGCCTGTCCTGACGGTCGGCCCCTTGGGTCGACTTGCCCTCAACGGTCGGCCTTCTCGCTCGATCGCCCCTCTTCACGGTCGGCCCTTTAGCTCGGCCGGCAGGCCCTCCGCTGGGCCTTCGCACGATCAACCCTCCCCACGGTCGGACAATCCTACGCTCGCCTCACCAACTCGGCCGCCCATCCTGGTCGGACCCATCTTCCTCATACATATTCCCTTCGCTGGTCTGAAGCTGCACTCGGGAATGGGGGACTACTGACATAGACAGGCCCACAAAGGCCATGAACCACTATAAATAACCAGAGCCCATCATTCGGGGCCCAATGCATAACCCTGCCGATGGAGTCCGGAACAGCTGGAATCCAATATGGCACCAAGAACCAACAACATTCAGATACGCGGCGGGTGGAGGACGAGCCATATCAGCAGACAAAGATCTGCAAAGTTATTGCCACTACGCATCACCATTAATGCAGTCCATCAAAGCATTTATTACGACAACACCTCTCCATCAGAACAGGACCCCCTTACCCTGAGCAAGGTAAGCTACAGCATAGGCTTTCGGCAAGGAGAGCAGGTCGGAAGGGACAACGAAATGATGACAAAAGGATATGAGCAAATGCTGTAGACAAGAAAAAGGTTAGGTTCTCTATCTCGAATCCTCTCCCATATACTCTGCTTCTCTTCCTAACTTGCTCGTCGGAGAGTTCGCTGGGGGACTACTCTGTTCCCCGTTGAACTTGCCTGCAGGTTATCTGGTGGGCTTGATCATTTGGACACGGCCTGGAGGAAAGCATTGAAGGCAAGTGGCAAAGGTTCAGGAATGGAAAGGGTTGACATTACCGAGCCCCCTCGTCGAAAGCGGCCACTTGGGCCATTTATTTTTTACAGGTTCGATCCGTGTCCTTCAAAGCGGCTCACAGTACGAATCCCTCTCGTCAGAAACATGTGACAGTATTTTTGCACAATTCTGCATTACATATTTTGAACTCATAGCTTGCAAAATCTATTACTTTGAAAACACAAAAAATTAAATTTAAAAAATATGAAAATACTAAAATAACATAAAAATAGCAACTTCCTAACCACCTTTTAGGGCTGGTTTGGCATGTTTACAAAAAGCCAAAAGTCAAAAAGTCAATATTTTTACTTTGATCACATTATTTTAAGTCACATCACCTGTCACACACATCATTTCAACCCCTAACCCAAACGGAACTCATATTTCACAAAAAGTGAAAAAATACATTTATTTATATTTAAAAAGTGAGGAAAAAAATTGGACTAAAAAAGTGCAATTTTTGTCTTTGTGGATGAAAAAAATGAGGAAAAAAATATGAATGTTTGGGTTAACTTTTTGACTTTCATGAAAAAATGTGTATTACAAAATTGTATAAATTAATGTGTAAGGAAAAATTAGAATTCGGAGTTGTGTAGGCGTAATTTTTGACTTCTTGTGAACAGTAATAACTTTTTGACTTTTTGATTTTTTTTCCCACTTGCCAAACTTGGCCTTCATATGTAGTGTCACGTACGTTTCCGTTTCCCTCCCAAATTTGGAACAAAAACCAAAGTCGCCAGACAGCCTTTTTGAAAGCCCACAGATGCAGTACTTTTCATGATGTCCCACATGCCGTAGCCTTTCTAATCTCACCAACTCATTTCCATTTCCCATACAAATTTCGGTAACTTTGCTGTCCCTCCTTCTCTCTCCATTTCAGTTTTGCTATCCACCTCCAGTAACACACACTCTCTCTGTCTCTCCATTTCGACTGCGCCAGGTCGTCGACAGTAACAGTCACCATTTTCTCGGGCATGTGTGAGTCTGTCTATTTTTTATTTCGGAGCACATTATTATTATGACCTACTGTGTTCCACTCGCACGACATTACCATTTATGAACTATGAAACTGTTCCTCCTTAGGTAATTGAAACCATACGTACGATTAGGTATACAAACTACACGGGTGACAAACTGATATTGCCATTGAGGAGTTCCAAACTGACAGACGGTCTTCGTTGAGTAGTGTAGTCGGGTTTTTATTTCTCTGCATGAAGGTAAGTTGCGTATGGGTGCTGTTGGGTTGAATGTCCGATGTGGCCCTGTTTCAAGTGTGCGCATTGGTTGTTGATTCTGGCTTGAAGTCGTAAATACTATAAAACGAGTACAACATATGGCCAATTAATTTTCGTAAAACAGTGGCATGCCATATCTGCATAAATTAACGACAACATATCGTAGTTGAAAATAAACGAAAAGTACCACTCGTACAATGCACGTACGACTCAATGGTCCGTTGATTGTAAGTTGTTAACAGTCAATTTCGTTTTGTTACAATTTGAGAGTAACGTTCTTTTTGCATCCTTATGAATATTGCATGAAATTCTTTGCAGGAATTATCGTAATTGGATATGGGTGACATGTCAGACAATGCGAAGCAACTGTGAGTTTATGTCGTTCAGTATTTGATACAGTTAGGTTTGCAAGGTTATGTTTCCTGTACCTACTAAATACCACGGTCTGTTCATGTATGGCATATTATGCCGTTATGTACTGCCATCAGGAGGTTGTGCGATTTGAGTTTGACACATTTGCAATAGCCTCAAATTGCACCATGAATTTCGTGTAATGGATTAAAACTGTATCAATTTCTTACCAGAATATGTGCACATACGGCACATGTCGCATATTCTGCGGAGAGAATTTGTGAAATCCATAATTCACTGAGTTATACTAAACCACTTCAGTTCATAATTTTCGGTGACAACGGAAAACGACGATGCCAATTTCATGAAAATGGCACAATGTTTGAAATGGGAAGGCAAGATTGACTAACTTTAAAGTTAACCGACGAAGATGATAGAATGCACAAAACGTACATACCACCGATGTAATTTGGCCTTGAACAAAATTTCATTTACGCTGATATTTGTTAGAAGCAAAGGAAAACATTGAAGGCAAGTGGCAAAGGTTCACGAATGGAAAGGGTTGACATTACCGAGCCCCCTCGTCGAAAGCGGCCACTTGGGCTATTTATTTTTTACAGGTTCGATCCGTGTCCTTCAAAGCGGCTCACAGTACGAATCCCTCTCGTCAGAAACGTGTGACAATATTTTTGCACAATTCTGCATTACATATTTTGAACTCATAGCTTGCGCCTGTGTAGATTTCAGTTTGTACTCACAAGAAATTAAGATTTTAGAGACAAAAAGTAAGGGCCAAAATAATTTGGACCATTTATAATTGTTGTTGCAGAAATGATGTGGTTATTATATTTTTAGCAACCAAAATTGGACATTATGGATGCATTACTATGTAGTTGGGACCAAATTGGTTTGTGTCACAAATTGTGTACATATATGTATATATATCCATCCATATCTAACATATACTTGCGCCGAAATTGACAATGGTTGCAGCCAGAAACAATTCAAGGAAAGACGAGAAGCAGACAACCCCGGACCGAATATGGTTAGTGTGCAGACATGTAGTAAGTAGAGTACCGTGATGGAAACACGTGACTGCTGTGATAGCAAAGTATGGACTTCTATTCCATGCGCACACCAGTCATGTGCTTTTATTGTGTCGCATTCAGCGATTTCCAGCAGTCATAGAAGCCATATTGCATGTTCTTATAAACTCCGATTATTTGTAAAATTCCATGTCCGTTTTTATTTCAACTGTGTGCGAAATAGTAATTTGTATGTGCAAACATATGTAAATACCAGAAAATGTGCACACATTGCGAGTGATACAACTTTTGCTGACAATTATTTTGGACTTACAGCTCCTATTTGTCCTGTATGTGCGTCACGTTGGTGTAACACTTACAGAGCCGAAAGGATATTGGGGAAAGGTGGAAGGAACTCCCCTGTGATGAGAAGAAGAGGTTTCAAGACATGGCTAAGGCAAGTGCCAAGGAACTGGTCGAAAAAGTTGCAAAGAAATCTGCAAAGGTACTTACGTGCTTAGTGTTTTCGTAACTGCATTTGGGGAGGACCTGCTATCGACATAATGTTGGTTAATTTTTTGTATTAATGTTCACGTTAATAACATTGCAGAGTAAAATGCAAGTCCGCATATCATTGAAGGCAATTGTTCATATCGTGAACCGGTGTAACGAAGCACAAAAACAGGCAGTCATTGATATTGGGTTCGGTGGCCTCCTCGGGTTAAAGTGTACCCGTATAGATCACAACATGTGCCAATGGTTGGTACAGAACTTCGATCCCGACACGTGTTTGTTGACTGTTCATGGCCGTCACCTAAGGCTCACCTGTGAGGAAGTGCATGTCTTATTGGGTATACGGTCAGAAGGCAATGACGTGCAGTTTATTGGTTCAATAGACGCATATCCCAATATCTACGAAGAGGTTAGAGCTATTAAGGGAATCATTCCTTTGAACCAGTTGAGAGTTTATCTGACTGAGAGTGATGATGCGGATGACGAGTTTCAGCGGAAGTTTGCGCTGTACGTGTTGGGGGCCATGTTGTGTCCTACCACAATGACCGCGTTGAGCTTGTCGTTCGTTCATGCTGTGAAGGACGTGACCGGTATGGGGTCATGTAATTGGGCAAAGGTGACACTGCAATTCCTTGTCAAAGGTGTTCGGAAGTATAAGATGAAAGTTCAGCGCGAGGCAACTGGATGTGTTTTCCTTCTAATGGTAACGTAATCGACCGTTGTTTGTTTGTACCATGCCGATTACATATTTCATCCATTGCTGTGCATATGGTTCAATAAAATGGCAGTCGTTGCGAAATACAAACTTACCTGTTATTGAACAGCATGACAAATATACCTGTACGGGCCACATTTTTTGTAACCACGAAAAGCTTATCTTTTGAACCAGAAAGCTGCATGGGGATTCTGTCATCGAGACACATAAACACATACATATGATTGTGTTGTAAGTTGTATGCATTGTTAGCAAATACGGATTAGTTTGCTCGGAAGTGTATAGTAAATATCTTTTCCCCCTTATAATGCAGCTATTTTACTTGGATCATTTTGCCCCTCCCTGTAAGAGTACATCGGCTACTACACGCTCCATCCCTCGGCTAAATGATTGGGGTGATGCCGAAATACGGGAGACGAGGCGACTTATAGGAAGGAAGCAAATGTTGCAGCAACATGAGGTAATCAACCCATTCGTTCTGCACATTTGACAGCATTGCCCCACCTGTGTTATGGATAATGGTGACAGACATAATTTGTATTCCTATGACTAGGTGACAAGCAGTGACAAACAGTGACCCATTCCTTAGCGTACGTCATATTTTCAGTTTGTCCCTCCCTATTTACTGTGAAATACTCGAACTTTTGGGGGGAAAACATGAAGTTTCCATGTGGACGATGTTGTAGCCTTACAAATTCAATTTTATGTACTACTTCCATTACGAAATGAATTTTGGTTAAGCCCTGAAGTCAGATTTTTGGAAAAGCTTGAAGATTTTGGTTCTTTAACCTTGTAAAAAGGTCAAAACATTGTCGTTCAGTTATTGTTAGTTAGTTTGTAATTGAAAGTTTTTCTTTGTTTATGTAATTGGGAAAAGGTAAAGTGGTAAACATGGGATCGACTGTGAAGTTTTTATCCACACCAGATGAGCATCATTTACAAATTTTTTTTTTTCATTTCAGACAAATGGAGTAATTAATTTTTATTAGATATATTTAATATGTAAAGTCTGTACACATATGTTGTGTGCAACTTAAGAAAGCAGACCGAAACTTTACGATTCACAGTTGAGATCGATTAACGATTCAGTGCATTACCATTTTCATTTATGATTTGAATCCCGATTTGACAACTATGTTAGGTAGAGTTTCATCTAACAAAAGCGGAAAGCAACGACATTGATGACGCAATTGACACACACCATGTCAATAACAAACAGAAACCACAGATTGATGATGTTCGTTTGAGCAAGGTTGAGACCGACATTGGTGAACTGGAGGAAACCATGAAGCAAGTGCTTCACAGCAATGCGGAAATAAGGGACATGTTGCTCAATTTCCGACGGAAGGAAGCTGTTGACAATGTAAAGGTAAGCAAAAGCAATCAGTACACATGCTTCACACAGTTCACAGAGGTTACTTGAAGAAGAAATATCGTAGCAGGTTAATGTATGTGTTTGTGTGATTAGGTGGAGTCGACTGAAAGAAATTGTAACATTAACATATCCTCCAGCATTGGTGAACTGAAAGGAATGCTGAACGAACTGGTTGCAGCTATATTGTCTGGGAAATAACCGTTTACTGAACAGACACATATTGTTGAAATGAAGCAAATGATGCAGCAAGTGCTGGCAGGTTTATCGGAAACAGCACAATTGGCTTGCTCAGAGGAAAAGGGTGTTGACCCTACCATGGGAGTCGAGTTGCATGATGGCGGCGTGGTCTTCCCAAATTATTATGGTAGCCCAAATAAGGGTAATGTTCAAGATTTATAGGGGGTGGATTGGGAGGACAATTATGTGAATGGAATGTTGTCCAATGAGATAATTGATATGCACGTTGGACAGTTGCATACTGTCCAAGAAGTTGGGGACATGCACAACAACCGTGGCCTTGCGTTGGAGGAAACATACGCAAGCGAAGAAAGCAAATCTCTTTCAGTTCAGTTTCTGGCCATGAAGAACGTTGCAAAACAGAGTTTATCTTCCTTTGATGATTTGCAAACCTTGCCACCAATGCGAGGAGAAGCAGACAATGTGCATCCTTCTGCTGGTAAGGTTGCCCAAACATTGGGAGTGGGACAAATTGTAACAGGCACACGAAAGGGAAGAGGAAGAGGAAGAGGAAGAGGAAGAGGTGTTGAAGCGACAGACGTTGGGGATATGCATTCGTGCAACGATAGCAAAATAAGTACTCGACTTACTGCCGAAAAATTCCCAAGTCGCCACATCACTTCACCTTTCGTATGTTTCATTACCAATTGATGCCGACAGCATTACTAATCATAATAGAACCATTATTTGTGTTGTATTTTAATATTTGTCATTCTAGTGCAAGTTTGCAGTAACAAATGTTGTACAATTGTCTTATAGATTTCGGACAACGTCCTGTCCAAACTGCACAGGTTGGACAAGCGGTTCCGTTCAGAGGTTAGACATCGCTTCAACAATTTTAGATGCATAAGGATGTGTTATGTACTTTGCAAATTAAATTTCTAAACAGTGGTGAGTTAGTTAATTGTTTATATTAATAGGAGGAGTTGATGTTACTTGATTGTTTATATTGATAGAAGGACTTGATAACACTGGAGAGCATAGAGGTTTTATCAGCGACCGAAGACGAGGTTGTTGACTCTGTACTTGACGACAGAAACAATGAAAGGTACAGATGAGTTTAGTACTCGTAATTAACCTGTTCCGTAGGACGACAGAAACAATGAAAGGTACGGATGAGTTTAGTACTCGCAATTAACCTGTTCCGTAGTATTTGTGAAATAAGTTTGAATTCCACAATTTTCATGTGTCGTGCTATGTTTATTTGATTCTTGTAGGTATCAGTTCTTTAATTTTTCATTCTCTATGATTTTGATGGGTTTATGATGGGTTTGTGATGGGTTTATGATGGGTTTATCCATGTCGTATGTAGGATTTTCTTTGAATTTAATGCAGTGGGCTACGGAAAGATCAGTGGCTAAATTTCCTGTCTGAAGTTTTCTTCTTTTGGTCTTATCCTGCACACATGTACCTATTGGGAAAATTGCAAACCACTGATATTTTCACAAAAATATTTACACATTCATGGAAACCTTTATAATTTTAATTATGAAACTTAATAAAGTTTACCAATGATTTGCAAATTTTTTTGAGAACTTATAATGAAGTGCAATTTTCCCTACCTATTTTCTTCTACTCTGCTTACATTTTCCATTTTGATCATTTTGGGATATTGTTGGCTCCAGTTTGTAAAAAATGTGTTTCTTTTTTTTTTAACTTGCTGACCTGTAAATGAGCCTTTCAATTTTCACATATTATTTTAGCAAATACTATTGGACATGTCATGAGTTGTAATATCTAAAACTTCGTCTTTTCATTTTGTTTTTTAAAAACTTAAAACTAATCTTCATTGTATTGGAGCCTAGTAGAATCAGGAATATCTGCCATAGTTGTACAACAGAAAAAACTAATCTTATGTTGTAGAGTTAAGCCAGATACATTTAAGTGTTACTAGGCTGTAGGTTGCTTCTTACTGGTTGATGTATACGTTTTATGTAGGGACATTGTCGTGTCTATGAATCTGCATGAAATGCCTTGCGAATGTGCTATGCGACGTGACATGCGCACGCTGAAACCAAGGGAATGGCTATCTGACACTGTAAGTCGTGGCATCTGACAATGTTATTTCCACTATATTTGCATGATGGACATATCCATGTAGGGACATTGTTATTTCGTATTACATTTAAACAAATGGCAAACCTTATTTCGCAAGTTGCCTGGTCTGTTACAATGTTCCAGCCAATCAACTTGGTCGCGGTTCAATTGACTAACGGACAGCGGCAAGTACACAAAGACGGTAGGCATACTGCGTGGTTCTTTCCAGTATATTTGTCGGTAAGTAAGTGTTTTAGGTCGGTTATGTATTACAGAAGACATATTTTCAGAAAATTTTGGCTGACTGAACTTTACACACTAAACATGCAGACTTTGATACTAAATCAAAAAACTCAACCTCTGAACCATGAAAATATGGTCAAATCATATTTTGGACATGACAGATATACTGGGGTGCTTGATGCATGTGAGAAGGTAATATGAATGTCCATCCCATTGAAGCGAGTAGATTTAATATGGACGTCGGTAATATGAATGTCGATCCCATTTACTTGAATGTCAATGTAAATATGAAAGTGCGTACATGTTCGCATGCCCTCTAAACAATGTCTTCACTTGTGTTTATGTGTAGATTTACATGCCTTTCAATTATAGAGGAGTACATTGGGTGTGCCTAAAAATAGATATGGTAGACCCTGTGGCGTACCTATTTGACTCATTGGCATCCGCCACACTGGACACCAACAAGCTGAACGCGGCAAAAATGTTGGTATGTCATGTTGAATTTCACAAATCTACTTCCACACTGTCACATCCTTCACATAAACTAACCGTCTCATTCTGCAACAGGTTCAAACAATGCATGCCTTACTGCAACTACAGTTTGGAAATGAATATGCTGTAGACATGCGTACCTTTGAGGTCCACATGTTAGAACAAAGGCCATTACAATAGCTGGACGAGTAATCCACAAACCCTGCGTCACATTGACTTCACTCCTTAATCACTCATTTAACGAACCTGCTTATATTTTACGAGAAACTGAATGTTACATTTCATTTGTAGAACTTTCGACTGTGGGATGTTTGTGATCAAGTACATGCAGCGGCCTGATATACCCAGCGGTCCACACAAGGTACATTGTACCGCTTAATTTCCAATTGTACATTGTACTGCTGTAACTGTACCTGATTTGTGTTATTCGCTTTCTGTACATAGTTTCATCCTTCAGTGCGCCGAAAGTTGGTGCTTGACTTCGTTATGGATGTGAACAATACAAAGATGGGCGAGTATTGTTCGTGCATGTGATTGATTGCAATTACAACAAATAGTGCAGCGATTTTATCATGGCCTGCCAGTACGAGTGTAATTTCGATGCCCAACCACAACTGGATTACTGCATCAGCTTGTCGTGACAACTTTTTAGGTCGCAGCTGTGATAATACTAATTTCCCACGCGTAGCATGATGGGCACAAATTCCAATGTTTGGGACTCGAACAAACGAGGGAAAGTAGTAATGTTTGTTTGCTTTTATCGCGGCCTGTACGTAATGTGATACACATAATTCCAAAGTTATGGGTACAGAACAAACAATGCAATGTCATATTTGCCCAAATGACTATAGTAATGTTTGTCCAGTGCAATGTGATATTTGTCCAACAAACAATGCAAGTTGAAAGTAATAATGTTTGTTCGCTTTTACCACATGAATTATGTTTGTTCGATTTTTGTGAATGCCATGATTTTGTCCAAAACAAAGCAAAAAAAAGCCCACATAACAAACAAATAGCGGTGACTATAATGCACTTTGAAGGGGAATTGATTACTTCATAAAAATGCACAAACGGTGAAAAATTGCACAAAAAATAAAAACAACCATACAACAGACCATTAAAAAACAGAGTATTGATATTCATTTTTTTTTGTTTTGTTCAGCAAAACAAAAAACCGTATTGATGAAAAAGCACATACAAGGTGTCAATGATACATCAACAAAGAGGAGGTTGGAGACCAACGAAGAGAAACAAAAACAGAAGGAAAACAATAACAATGTAACTCCAAGCCCATCCTCACAAAACCACATAACAGGGCAACCAGATGAAACTCCAAGGCAGCATGAACAAACTTCAGACCATACAGCCACCATTAAGACTTGAGCCTGAACCTTCAACCTCCATTGAGACTTGAGCCGG